>BGNK01007428.1:0-18049 GCA_003297005.1 Symbiodinium sp. clade A Y106
TGATGCGATGCCGGCGGCAAAGCTGCTGAAGGGGGCCTGAAACCAGGCCCCAATTCGGTGCACGGAGACATGCCTACGGGCAGCGCGGACCTTTGGCGCGTGAGAAGAAATTTCCCTTTAATCTTGGATGTCCTGATGTGCTGGCATGCTGAAGCTGTTAGGAGTGCTTTTGAGTTAGGTGAGTGACTGCACGTTCGTTTCGTCTCGTTTTGGTTTAGTTCTGAAGTGCTTTGCTTGGAGACAGACAGCTGAAGTTGTTTCACTGTCAGTGAGAGCCCAACAACGCTGAGCTGCGCCCGCGTTTTGGCTCAAGAAAAAGACCGAGTGCTACGCGCTCTGTTTTTCACAAAGGATGCTGAGGTGCGCGGCAGCAAAGGATGTTTCGGAAGAGAAGGCAAATCTAGTACTAGCTCTTCCGACGAAGACGCTGCACGATGCTGCACCAACCAGTGTGAAAAAGGCAAGCGCGAGTTCTTGGAGGGCGCATGGGAATGATGAGTCAGCTTGCCCATGTCATTTGCGCATTTTGCCGCGTGACCTGTCTGGTACTTGATCCGGGGCCTACCCATCGGTCAGGTGGTTGCGGCCCCAACACTTCAGTTTTAGACTTCCTGTGCGAATGTTCAGCATCTCAGAACTTCAACGTGGTCGCCTGGCACCACGGCCCACGCTGCAGTGGCCGCCCGTCGGTCCAGCCCTGACATGATAATGGCACAGTTTTCAACGAGGCGTGTAGATTGCTTATCTCGAGACGCGGCTGATTGGAAACGGCGAGAGAAACGGTCATATCGTGCAAAGCAGGCTTTGAGCAGCGGCGGTATTCGGTATGAGAGCGGTTTCTTTACATCCCCGTTGTTCTTCACCGACATAGTGCCAATGGAGCATCTGCCGTATATGTCTTCAGGGTCCCAAGTAGCCGTCTGGCCTCTCTTCTTTGCCGCTTCAGAAGCATGGGTCGCTTCCGGACTGGCTTACCGCATGCTCCGGTGTGCTATACACCCAAAAGCTGGGCTGGGCCTTCCAATGACCTATCGTCGCAGATTGCGGATCCGAGCACGGATTTCGTGTTTACTCGATCCGGTTTGAGAAAACTACATCCGTTTTGTTTTCTTGGTTGGACATGATTTTGTTTTCCCTCCGGGCGCTTTTTTTTGCAGAACATGATTTATCTTTGAGTGCAGCGTTTCATGATTCGCTGAATGCCGAAGCCTTGCTTCATGATTCGCGCTGAATGCCGAAGCCTTCCAGCTGCTCTGGTGCAGTTGAAAAAGCATTTCAGCTTTTCTACCCACCCTCCTCTCCCTGGGTTCTTCTGAGCCTACGTGGAGAAAGCTTTCAAACATCNCGAAGCCTTCCAGCTGCTCTGGTGCAGTTGAAAAAGCATTTCAGCTTTTCTACCCACCCTCCTCTCCCTGGGTTCTTCTGAGCCTACGTGGAGAAAGCTTTCAAACATCTTTCAAGGTGATTCTTCATATTCTGCGTGTCTCCCTTGACAGAGTCTCGGGTGATGTGTTCGGCCTACGGCTGAAGTGATGGGCGAAGGGATCATTTCTCCGTCTTCGCTGGTCTCCCTGGACGGAGTCTCGGGTGATTGGCTTTGGCCTAAGGCTTTACTTCTGGGTGAAGGGCTCATAGGGCCTTTTACAACTCAGTGCACGAATTCTGCGGCTTCAGACTTTTGATGCTTCGTTTTCCGCCACTGCTCAAAACATAGGAGTGATTGCATTGGAATCGGGAATGAAATTTTTGATATATGGATATCGTGTTATGATTGAGATGTTTGTGATATATGCTTTACTATTTGCGAGCCGTTTGGCTTTTCCCGTTTTCGGGTAGATGCTTCGTACTTGACTGATTGTCTTTTGTGATGGAGGGAAAACAAAACGCGTGTTGTTTTATTCGAACTCCGCGCGAACGTCCTTGTTGTCACCAGAGCTTTCAGCCCTTATGGTTGTCTCCATCGCTACATACCGTACGACAGAAGCTTAGGAAAAATGTGACTAGGACAGGCGGCTGCACATCTTTCAGATTCAGATTGCCCGTCTCGTCTCGAAATGGCACCGCCGCATCTCCGAAACGGCGGATATGCTCCTGGGGCTCTTTATACTGCTGGCGCTGGGGCCACCGGCTCATGGCACGTGGCGAGATGAGGCACTCCAGCCTTTGGGTTTTTGGGTTTTCAGGTTCAGGCTTCAGGCTGTAGGATGTAGAGCCAAGGGGCCTAACGGGCCTAACGTTTAGCGCGCCTCCACCCTAGTTTTGAAATGGTCATTGTGTCATTGAGGACGAGATTCGCCCGACATTGCAACTCCTTGACTACGAGTGCCATGGTGCTGGCCAGGAGGCACGCGACCTTCACGAGGCAGGGGTTCGTGCAGGTTTTTTACCCCACATCACTGTGTGGGGTTTTCACTTTTGCTGTCGCCCTCCGCCCGCCTCGCTCCTCTCGTTCCTCCGCCTCGCTCCTCCGCCTCGCTCCTTCCCTCGCTCCCTCATCCCTCCTTCCTTCCCTCAGACTCCAATTACCTCGGAGTTGATGTTTGTACTGTAAGCTAAAGACATGGGACCCTGTTGTGATTGAAGGCGTGTTGGGGCGGGTTTCCGAGTTTATGGTAACCTGCCCTAGGAGAACAGCAAGCCCTACGGACATGAGCTGACATAAGCCCTAATTGTCTAATCCGGCAAGGCCGCTACACCATTAATATTGCTGGTTCCTGGTAAAACAGGGGACGCAAGACTTCGTATAATCGCTCTAGCAGTCCCTGGACTCCCTAGTTCCTTGTGGAGAACCAGCGACAAGAAGTTGAGAAGAAGGCAGCGCCCCTAAAACGGATGTTGTAGGCCGTCATGGACATGCTCTCTACGGTGGAGCTCCAGGGTGCCAGTCCCAGCGACCAGAAGGTGTGGCAAGGCCACGCAAGCAAGTTTGCCAAGGTCCCAACTGTTTTCGAAGACCTCTGCCCTTTCGGCTGGTTCTTGGTAAGGTTGAGCCACTGGACCTCTTGTGTGCTCGCAGCCTGGGACCACCCTTCATGCAAAGGCTTTCGCACTGATCCCATTCGTCTTTCCAAGCTGGTGTTTGGTGCCTATGGCAACCACTATGGGCTACAACTACACGAGGAGCTCGTGGTCTTCTGGAACACACGCTGGAGCCACCTGTTGGAGTACTGGGTGACAGTGATGCAAAGGCTTCCAAACTGGCAGAAGCCGTTTGCCACAGCTTTTGACTCGACTGATCTCCACAGCATCAACTGCGACGATTCCACAGAGGTGCAGGGCTTCTCCGAGACGGACAGAACCCCGCTTTCACCCACTTGGACAGACCTCCGACGCAGGCTTGAAGCAGCCTATCACAAGGGTGACCAAAATTCGGAAAGGATTTCGATGCATTTTACTATGTACATGTGGCAGGACTCATATCTTGAGGCCCAGATCAAGGAGTGCCCACTGGGCACGCTTGCTGTGTC
This sequence comes from Symbiodinium sp. clade A Y106, assembly GCA_003297005.1. Lineage (NCBI taxonomy): Eukaryota > Dinophyceae > Suessiales > Symbiodiniaceae > Symbiodinium > Symbiodinium sp. clade A. Next base: position 3,468 of record BGNK01007428.1, read on the forward strand.
GCTGCACCGCTTGCTGGTATATCTGCGGGGCCTGTCTGAGCAGGTGCCTCTGCAGCTAAGTCATGTGGTCCAGATCCTCCTAAAGGTCGAAGATGCCTTTCCGGATTTGCTACCGGTTCTTCTTGCCACCCAGTGGCCCTTACTGACATTTCTAAGCATTGGTGCTCAAATTGTCCAGTGGAGGTCACGGTCTGGAACAGACTCCTACCAGACGAAGCCTTTCACCCTTGACTTCTTTCCTGCAGAGATGCTGACTTCTGAAGCAGAGCGAATGCAGCTCTCTAGCCTGGCCACAAGCGGTGCTCGGCTGCTGGGCAACATGAAGCAGCGGCTTTGGGCCTGGCCCAGTGACGTGTACCAGAAGCTGCTGCAGGCTTTGTTAACATATCTTAATGCTGACATCCACCGCCCGAGCAGCCACCACATCGTGTTCATGACGACAGTATATGGCCAGCGCTACGCTAAGTACCTTGCGGGTTGGCTGCGCCGTGCTGCAGCGCTGGGACACCTACCACGGATGTTAGTGTTTTGCCTGGACGCCCACGCTAAAGAGGAATGCGACAAGGCGCACCTAGACCCAAGCTTCTGCATCGCTGGAAAACAGAAGACGGCAGCCAACAAGTTTCACATGATGGCTGCTATTGTCAACTTGGGCTTTGACGTTTTGTATCTGGATTTCGATCTGGCTCTCTTCAAGGACCCGTTGCCCGAGATCCTGTCGCATTGGGACAAGGCTGAGCTTCTCTTGACCCGAGATTTTGGTTCAGAGTGCCTCAACATTGGTGTTGTCTACGCCAAAGCTCACCCGGACACGGCAGAGTTCTTGCAGGAGCTGATCGTGTGGCTCTGGAACCACCCCTACGAATTTTGCCAAAAGGCCTTTGCTGGCATGATGGGCCAAGAGGACATCCAGTACAACGATCTTTTCGGAGACCCAGTGCGAGCGGTTCCTCGTTGGGGTTTCTTGGAGTCGCTGAACCTTTTCGTTACCAACACTGTCTACAACGGCGCTGTGCAGGGATGGACAGGGGACATAGACAAGATCATCATCTTTCACTTCCTTGACAGCACTGGCGACGTGAATCCAGAGTTTGCGCTTAAGGGTGGTTATGTTAATCTTTTCGATGGCTTCTATGAGAATTCTCAGCTGAATCTGTCTGACATCGACAAACCGCTCTATGAGCAAGACCATCAGATTAAAGCCTTGCTCATGGAGTCAAGGCAGCTTGCGCCGACACAGCTTTGGCCCTGCCTCAACACCGACCCGGCGGTCCTTCCTGAATGGAAGAAGGTACAGCGGAATCAGACGCTGAGCCGGTCAGAGCTACGTCCAGTGGAGATGTGAAAGGCCACTCCAGGATCTGACTAAGACAGCAATCTGAAATCTTATCTCCAGCGTCTGGTCTCTTGCAATGTTTGGATGTGTCGAATGTAGACGAACATCTGAGCTGGTTGGTCCCAGTTGTCGCAAGCACCTGTACTCTACTGCCTCAAGATGTGCGGCATGTGTGGGTCCCCTTATCAACCAAACCAGCACAACACGAATTTGTTGTCATAAGGAGTAGCTGTACAAACAGTTTGTTCATCCCAGCAAGGGATCGACAGCTCTTCAAGCATGTGTCAAGTAATTGTCTTTGCCATGGAGATACTAAGTCCGCTTGTGAGTCTGTAACTCTATTTCACGATGTTGCCATCGTTGGTTCGGGTGCTTCAAGATTCAAGAGAGGTGAAATGACCCATGAAGTCTCTTCGAACGGTTCCCTGGAGTTTAGTGCTCGATGATTTTTGGGTTCCTCTGCTGCTAACGCCGATAAGCATCTTGTGGTATTTTGGGAGCAGCCCGCTTCGCCAGGCACCTTCAAGAGAGCTGAATGTAATCAAGTCTTCGCAGGGAGGCAATTAGGAGCAAATATCGATGTCACTAGCAAGAACACTGATGGACATGCACAAGTCTGCGCAGAACAAGCCATGCCGGAACCACAGATCCTTATTGTGCACACGTCTCTGCTTGTGTCGACATTCGTTGCGTAAACGGAGCCATGCGTAACGTCAATGTCGTGGAGCGAGCCAGTGCCGGTCGTCGCTGTTTGGAAGCGTCTGGATCAATCTCCACTGGCGAGATCTTGCTTCTCGACCCAGTGCTTTCGAAGGTTAGTACTGCCAGAGCGTAAATATGTCCGCTGGAGGTGTGATAGCTCTGTGTAGCAGGCCGGTCTCGGCCGGTGTTTTTTTCGCTTTGCCTCTTGGCACCCCACTGCATGCCACCGTGCCTGCGCATCGAGGCTCGTCGAGGAGCCGCTGTTTGTGTCTGCGTGTGGTGCAGAGCTGAAGCATCTGGCAGCGGAGATGTTCACAACGCTTTCAACGCCGTCGGAGCTGCCACTCGTCACTCAGCTCTTCATTACAATTCTGGGGGAGATAGTGAGGGGATCTAGAGCTGCTGTCCTCGCACAGTTGTCGCAACTTCGGGGCCATCCAGAGCAGTGGTGCCAGACGGTGGGTAATCTCCATGAAGCACTGAGGGAAGAGTTCGGTAGTAAGTTGGATCATTCAGAGCTTCTGGACCTTTATTCCAAGCTTGCCGCAAATGCGCGTGAAACAGACGACAAGCGCGCAGCTGTGTTTTGCATTGGGAGCCTGGCTGAGCACAGCTGCAGGCCATCTGCCTTCAAGTGTGTGCTTGCAAAGAGACATACTTTGGTGATCCGAGCACTGTCCGACCTGGCGAAAGGAGATGTTGTATCACTGGCCTACATTCCCGAGTATTTTCCCACGTGGCACCGCCAGGAGCTCCTCCAGCGGAGTTTCAACTTTCACTGTGGCTGTCAACGTTGCATGGAGGAAGAAGCAGAGGTGGTATGTGCTTTCCTTTGCCCAGACTGCGACTCTCCATGCTGTCCTCCGCGGCCATGCCGATCTCCGGGCGACTTTGACATGCTACTCTGCGAAGAGTGCGGGTGTCGAGTCGAAGATGAGCGGCTCCAAGCTTTCCGAGAAGCAGAGCGCTGTGAGCGGCTTTGCCACGATTGCACCCCCTACCTGCATCCCTATCACTTCAGGATTTTTCACATGTACCTGGGGAACCTGCAGATCGTTTCACCAGAACAGCGCCTTGACATTCTGGAACAGCTGGAAGATGCCCATGGCCGCCTCGGCAATCGCGTCCATCCCCTTCACGCCAAGTTCGAGGAGCTGAAAGCCCGCTGCTGGCAGCTGCAAGGGGACAGCTCTGCGACCGCAGCCGCCTACGAGCGTGCGGCCGAGCTTTATGCCCTCACGCATGGCGGGGAGGCCGAAGAGTGCCGGCGCTGCGCCGCAGCGGCGGCTGCGATTCAAGGAGCGCCTCGAACGGAGGCCAGTCCTGTCAGAAACTAAATGGGGCAATTGTGACTCTTACTCGTTGTGCATATCTTGGTGAAGGTGCCCAGGCAGCCATCGGCGCGAGATGAGCATACCAAGAGCTAGCCAGAGTCCTACTATGCTGCAGAGTGGACAGTCATGCAAGCTGAAGATTTTGCGTGATAGGTGTGCATCTCGCATACATCTTCCACACGATCTATGGACCGACCACGGAGGTATCCATCAGTGGGAATGCAATGAATCTGTAGGCTCGCAGCTGGAGCATGATACTGAATCTCCGCAAGCTGTTTCGGCCGCAGCTGATGACTTCTGATAGCAGGCCCCTTCCGGCCTTTGTTTGGCATTGTTCTCAGGTCCGTGGAGAGTAACATCAGAGGACTGGAACGTAAGGTTGTGTGCATCACTGCTCTGGTCTTGATCTAGGCCAGGTTGCAGAGGTGCACGCCGTGAAGCTGTCCGGGTAGCTCAGCCGAGTACGACAGAGTGTGGGGCTGCTGTACTCGGTAGCAATTTTTTTCCAGAGTCACGCCGCCGCTCACGGTTCAGGTATGGTATGGAAGCCGTTCTTGTGGAGTGCATTGAACTTTTTCGTGGTGTCCGCCCGAGTTTTCGACACTCGGCAGCATGTAGAATGTAGACATGTATAGCACGGCTCAGAGTGCAATCCTGCATGCGGGGGTTGAGTCTTTCTTGACACATGTTACTCGACCAGATCAAAGTGGAAACTGGTGCAAAATCCACAGACTATATGTCCGCAGGGGCAAGCATGGTGCAGTCAGCTTGTGAGTTTGACTTCCCACTGGGGTTTCTTCAACCTCGGAAGACGATACAGTTGAGATGCACGTGCTTGAATGGCCGTCGCGAGTGCTTCGACACCGCGATGAGGGCAAAGCAACATGACTTCGATATGCCATGGTTTGATTGCGGTAAGTAGGCAAGTGTGAATGTTGTGATATTTCTCGTCATGCCAGGACATTGAGAAGACACTGGGCTTCCAATCCGTCTCTGCAAGCCTCTCCTTTGCAACTGAGACAGGCAAGCCGATCCTACATGTCAGTGCAGCCGAGATGAGATGTATCAGTGCCAGCTCAGGCTTTGCTGAGACGCTTGGTTGATTTGCAAGGGACTCTGTCTCCGGTGTCGTAGCCATTGCGAAAGCCGAGGGCAGATGTGGCAGATCCATGGAGGAAAGGCTTCTTGGGAGGCATATTATAGCATATTCCTGGGTGCACTTCTCACAAGTCCTGTCTTTCCTTGAGCTTATCTTTCTAGCTTCGACCGGCATGTACTGGTTTTTGCAAGGATCACAAAGAGTCGACGGGAACGACTGTGCAAACGTGCAAAAGTTTGGAGCTGCTTGGCTTGGCTTGGCCAGCTCATGCAGAGACATCTCGGAATTTTATGCCCCTAAAAGTCCTGCAAGTATGGGCCTCGCCGGGCCTGAGCCTGAGGAGATGTACTACAACTGTGCGACGTATTACATTGCGGAGGATCTCACTGCGTCCTCTTGCCGTCAGCCTTGCATCAACAATCCAGATCGTTCGAGCCTTTCGAGTTTTGCACAGGACACAGGCTACGAACTAGCAGTGCCCCTTGTGATGTTTGTGCACGCAAGGTCCGGCACAGTGCATCGTCAGCCAAATCAAGACTTGCTGCAGTGAGAGCAGCGAATGTTCACGGCATGGTTGTTGCAGATGATATGCTACCAGCATGGCAGACATCCTGGTCCAAAAAGTCTCCTTGCCTCACTTGGGCAGCTGGGTGGTGTGTGATGAACATCCAAGCAGCCTGCCAGCAGGCAACGAGCAAGTCTCAGACGCCGCATCACGAGCAATTCCAGGCACGATGACTATGGGTGCCTGCAAACCCAAGCTCTTGCTCCACAGGAACTCCCTCGGCCAGCATGGATCCGGCCATTGTTACGCGTGGTCTTGGGAATGGATGTGCAGGAGACCCAACAAGAACAACAGCCCTAAACGCCTTCGACATTGATGTTCGTAGCAGCTGCGCAAGGTCCATCATCCCTAATAGCAAGCGGTGAGCTGTCTGTCTCATGTAGCCCAACCCCGAGTTGAAGAGAGCATGCACGCATGCACATGCAGCCTGTGCGTGTTTCACCGGTTTCAGACAGGCTCGCGGACAATAAGGGTTGGTTGTTCATGTGCTGAGATTTCCACGCCTTAGCTGGAGATATTGTGACACATCAAGAGTCTTCTGCCGATGCTGCGGCTTTCATTTCGAGTTCCTGTCAAGTCGTGTGCTATCAGTTGTTCGTTGGGGTTTAGAATGTAGACACCTCTTTCCCTCATTCCTGTTCTTGCCCCTTCAGACTTTCAATGATGTCCAGCTGTCATGGTCATCCCAGGGCATGCGTGTTGCAATTCACGTTCTTGCCTTTTGTCTCTGCAGCCTTTTAAGCCATTCATGCCAATGTGAGAAAACTTCACAGGTAACAGTGTTGTAGCACAGGGAAACGAGGGGTTGAAGCTTGACATGTGCAAGAGCCGTTGATCCATGAGCCGCGCTGACAGCTTGATGTCGCATCTGCTTCGGCACGTGGACCTTTCCTGACGCAGTCCCCTCTGGGGCAGGCAGGGGCCCACAACTAGCCGCAGTAGCAGCTAGTTGCAGTTCGAGCTTTGCACACCACCAGCACCTCAGCACACCCAGGTGTAGCGAATGATGTGAAGGCTCCAGGACAACCAAAGGAATAAGGCGCTAGCTTGCGAGACGCCGGTTCTTTGCCCATGGGACAACCAAAGAGCCTTGTAGAAACCATGGGCTAAGCCGATGCTGAGAACAGGAACAGGGATATCATGCGGTGGACAGCAAGCGAGTACACAGAAAGCCATGCTAACCCTTTCCCTGGGCATGGCCCGTCTGCGAAGGTACCGCTCTCCGAGATGGCCGAGGCCAGCAGGCGGGACATCCGCGCGGGCGCTGTAAGCAAGACGATCCTCGAGCAGTCCTCCATGGACTTGACGAACCTTCGCATTGGGAAGCAGCGCATCGTCTCTAAGAAGAAGAAGATGAGCAAGTTGAAGAAGACGATTCTGGAAGACCGCGAGTTCCGAGAGGGAGATCCCCAGGAATCAGAGTCCGCGCCCAGCCGGCTGAATGCCGATGCTCCGGCCTTCATGCCAGCCGAGTGGCTGAGGACAAGTACCGAAGGGGGTCGAGGAGCTCTCGACGCGGCGGAGCTCGTTCCTTCAATGAAAGCTCCATTGCCTGCAGGCCCCGTGGCCGGTCCTGCTCCGAGCCCTGACTGTGATGCGACTGAAGATCCTTCAGACGGCTCGGAAGAGATCGAGCCCCTGTCCATCAGTGAGACACTCGAGCGCTTGCGAACAGTGCAGGAAAAAAGCCAAAAGCCAAAGGAGACAGTGGCGAAGCCAGCAAATCTGGAGGTTCGACATTACGTTCATCAGGAGCTCAGCGACGACCTGGACGAAAAGGTGAAGTTTGTGCTGTCGGAGCTGGTCCGATTTCAAGATCGAGCCAAGGAGCAAAACCCGATGAAGTACGCGAAGCTGAAGCGCTATTGCGTGGGGCTGCGGGAAGCAAGAAGAGCTATCACAAGGAGCAAGTGCAAGGGCCTCATAGTGGCGCCCAATCTGGAAACCTCCAGTGCGGAAGGAGGCCTTGACGATACTGTGGAGGATGTGATCGAACTGGCACGCGAACATGAGGTGCCTGTTGTCTTTGCGCTGAGTCGAAACAGAATAGGCAAGGCAATGGGGAAGAACATCCGCTTGAGCATCGTGGCGCTTCACAGTGTTGATGGTGTTCACCAACAGTTCAAGGAAATTGTCAAGATCGCAGAAGAGTTCCTGCCTCAGCTGTGGGTGTGAAGCTGTATGGAAACCACTTTGGCTCTTTTGTTCCAGGCTCCGGCGGCGCTGGGCACATGCCTTAGCAGAAGCTGCGTCTGTAGCACAGGTCTTTGATCATGTCGCCGTGCCTTGTTGAATGAATCCCTGTTCAAGGTCCTGCGGCAGATGGCTCACGCAACGAGCGAGTTCGCAACAACCTTGTTGGTGCTCGTGTCTGTCAAGCGTCACATGCCGAAGTCGCTGCTGCAACTGTGTGCTGAGGCCGAGCAAGTCCAGAAACGCACGGAAGAGTGCATCCAGCATGGTTATCAGACATGGCTTGATGCCTAGCCTCTGTCGTGCCAGGAAAGCTGCCCGCGACGCAGCCAGAAGGGAACAGAAGGCTCCACAAAATGCAGCTAGTGACAGACCGTCTGGACCAGCTGGCTCAGGAACGCCAGGCTGAAGAGAAGGCGGCAGAAGAGCTGCGCAGGCGAGAAGCGTCCAAAGAGGCGAAGGCTGCACGAGCGGAGGCCAGTCTTTAGCACGCGTAACTCGACAGCACTCGCCATTGTGGGAACTCGAGAGGCTAAGGCGAGGAAAGTTGCGGAACAGAAGGAGCAAGCCGAGCCGTGCCCTTGGCAACATGCATGCCGCTGCATGCCGCTCATGAAGCGACAATGTGGAGCCATCACGTCATGGCAGACAGATGGCAAAAAGCAGAGAGACAGAGCTACTTACTCAAGGCACTTAATGAGACGGATTCAGAACCTGCAAGTCTTCACCAGAGAACGGTCGTCTAGTCATAGGTGCAGCGATGACCGTGTGTCTCTTGCAAGAGGGGCCTCCAGTGACTGTAGAGACCCACAAATCTCCTGGCTCAGGCGCCGTCGGGAGGAAAAGGAGGCGCTTGCGAAAGAGCGCGAGGACACCTTCGCCGCATGGAGACACGTGCTTCACCTGCCCAGTGCATGAGGAGGAAAAGAAAAAGGAGGAAGCCAAGTTGGAGGCGTTGCCGCGATTCATGAATGGCACGAGTTTGTTGCTAGTTGTTGCTGCCTCTCCGAAGGAGGAGCGGGTGGCCGAGCGCATCCTGGGGGAGGTCCAGGGCTCTTTCGGTTTCTTGAGCCGCAACAGCGGAAGTCGTCGCTGAGGAAAGAAAGCGAAAGGAGGAGGAAGCTGCAGGGTGCCCGGGAGAGTGCCTGGCGCCGTCTTTTGCTGACCTTTGCCGCTCCTGCCTCGCTGTTAAGGCCAAAGAAGCCGAGCGCCTGCGAAAAGTCGCTGAGCGACGGGCGGAGCAGGACGGGCGGTCTGCGGCCACCAAAGCGAAGCGAAGTGCTTTCCTCAAGAAGCATTGGCTTCGCTGTAGCTGCTGCTGTAGCTGCCTGCGAAGCGCCTTGGAAGGAGCGCCAGCGTCAGATGGCCGAGGCCGCCAAGGCCAAAGCCAAGGCGCCGCAGCCCACGGGGAGGGCCCTCCCCCACACACGGAAGGGTGCTACGTGAGCGACACACGACACACAGACACACAGACAGACACACTTCTTCTTCAACCGCCGCGAGGGGAGTCTCGCGATGCAAAGGCGACATAAGTCGGCATCTCCAGGATGCACACTGCTCTTCAGTGCCCTTGGCGGGCACACAGACAAAGTTCGCCTGCTCAAGGATAGACTTTCGACCACCAATTATCGCTAAAATGCCCAAACGTATTCTGTAAACCCTGCCCGATCCTGAAAGGCAGATTAAAAGCGCCCCGAAGGGCCTCTGTACGGAGGCTGTCCGGCTCCAAGTATGAACAGTGTAAAAACAGCTGTGATGACGACGCAGACAGTAGATGACATCAGAAAAGAACAGGATAAAGGATCATGATGAGCAGACAGCCTGTGGCAAATCGGACTGAGCATGGCTTCAACGTTTGCGAAGTAGAAACAAACAGGCATTGCTTTGTACATCATGAACATCTTGACTCTGCGCGCTACAAGTGGGGATGTTGTCATCCGTCACAAACATGACACAGCCCTCGACACAAAGAGTGGCTCGGTAGTGTCCCTCCTGCATGGTGGGTCCTAAGTGGAATATTATTGCTGTGAGTTCATATCGCACCGAGGTCGTCTGCAGACCTGCCCCATTAAATCTGGGAACGTACACCGCTGTACTGAGTCTGTCGGTCGGCACTGTGCTTCTTTGCTTTAGATGCATTATTCGAACCAATCAAGACTCCAGGCTGATTCTTGTTTGTTTGACCTGTAACTGTACATGGCAACGGTCTCTCCGAAACTCTCACATGAAAAGCTGACATGTTGGTGGCCACAAGCTGCACTACTGTGCCCATGCCGACCACATGAGCAGGTACATAAGACTGATCAAGTCTTGCCTCCCACTTGCATCCACAGCTTCGTTGAGTGTGGTAGGATGCAAGCGCCACACTCCCCTGCATTTTGTAAGAATCTGTTACGTAGCCCTTTGTTACAGGGATGACACACACACACATCAAGAAGATATCCTACACTGTACTGGTGGAGCTCGTGTATTCGGGGTGTGCAAGCAGGGCGAGGTTCTGCAGCATTTCATCTGCTGTAAGATCGAACACGAGGACAGAATCTCACACAACCCCCGTTAGCGACACAATCGGACTGCGAACAATGCAGGACAGCTTGCTGGAACCCAGCTTCTCTATAGTCCAAAAAATTTTCTCCCTCCCGTGGAGCTGTGGAGCTGTAAACAGGGCAAACGAGGTACCAGGACACAAGATTCACAGGATAGATGGCAGCTCGTCAGAGGCTGTGTTGAGCTTGGAAGATGAATGCAACGCGTCCAGCTGCACCAATTTGCATAGCCTTCCGCATGAAAACATGGTTCGGCCCGAGTTTGAGTAGGGCAGAAGATTCGTGTCGTGGGGATGGGTGAAGGATGCAGGATGGGGGCGCTGGACGGAGGTGTGTGGCTGGACGCAGTGCAGCATGAGTCGCTGATGACTTCCTATAAATGTCGCCAGCAAGACATGATTTCTTGGCCGATGGTGAGGCAGCAAGTGCGCCATCGCAGGAGGATCGGGACGTCTCTTTCTTGCATGTCCGCTCCACATCCATTTGGATCTGGCGGAGCCAGAGATCATTTCAGGAGTCAGATGCTGAATCATCCGGATCCGATTTGCCACTAGGGTTCAACAGCCTGGCACTCAGATGGCTTGAAATCGCATACGGTAGAAATGTAAAGTCTGTAGTTTGACTTGCATCTGTTTACACATGTAATGTCGAGACTGTCAGCCGAGGCAACCTGTTCTAGGCGGCGAGCCTTGTCCTGTAGCCCAAGTGGCCCTCGGTGGACCAGTAAGCGAGTGAAGCACAAGGCATTGCAGAAGCCGTTTGCACCACCGCATCAGTGCATCCAAAGAGCTCAGGCAGCTCGGGCACTTGCACTCTGTTTGGGGCTTTCTGTCCCCTGTGTACATAGCCACAAACCCGCAAATCAAAGCAAAGAAACTTGAATGTCTCAGTTGTGCTCGCGTCGTAGGCATCTGCAAGGCTGCACGTTTACTTGGGAGTGCGCTCTGACATACTCTTGCGCAGTTCCAGCACAAACACCACCTGTCGGCCATTGCAGGCATGCTACTTCGCAGACCCAACTTTGACCGTGCCATGCACCTAACTCAAATCCCCTTGAAGCGACTCTGCGGTTGAATGCAGAGTACCACAAGCACAAGATCATGTTGCCTCCACTCTGGCTCTGATGTGGAATGGCCTGTTGCTTAGACGGCAAAGGTTGGCTCAGGCGAACAGCTGCAAGGTTGCCTGCATCTCTGAGGCCGAAGCTTCGTGCAAACAGTGCAGGCAGGAGCCGCGGTCTTCTTGCTGGGCTCAAGACTCAGCTCCAGGCCGACAAGATCTGCTCGCTGCACGCTTCCTTAATTCTGTGTTCTTGCGACTCTGCGCCCATGCCTGCGAGGAAGCAGCGAGCTGAACTCGCCTGCAGCGGCTACGCCGGCCACGCAGATCACCTGCCCGCGCGGAAGGAGAAGCTCGGTGGCAGTGCCCTTTTTTTGGCGATCTGCTGCCAAGTGCATTGCACTTCTGCCTCGTTGCCTTCAGGTTGCAGCAGTACCGGATCCAGACTGAGGTGCGACATGGTGCGACCGAAATCCGAAAAGGAGTCGTCAGACAGCGCCGACTGAAGATGTTGAAGCTGTTGCAGGACGGAGAGACAATGCTGCATGTTTGGGAAGGATGTCAGATTTTTGCAGATGGTTCGTACCTGGGTTCGCGGCTCCACTACTTCCGATCAGCCCTGCGCTCCTCTACCTAGGCTGTGGAGTTCGCAAGTGGCCAGCTGCCCATGCCTCAGAAACGGAGGAGTCCGGCAAGGGGCGAAGTGGAAGTCGAGGCTGATGACCTGCTTTCCTACCTCAGCCCAATGGGAAGGCCGCGGCACTTGCAGGCGCGATCCCAACCACTCCTGAGGGTTTCGGAATTGCGGTTTTGAATCTCAGGAAAGTGCGGGTGCAGGCGCGAGTCGCTGGAGCGGCCAGCGGGTGCTGGAGTTCAGTCCCTAGCGCGACGGTGGGCCACTACTTTGTTCCTGCGTTCGACGATATCCGCATGTCTGGCTGACGCAAGCTGTCATGGTCTTGCGCTGCGAGGGGAGAGACCAGATTATGGACTTACAAAGTGTTTTAAATATCGTAGAAACAGGTTGCAGAGGTTTGTCATAAGACTCTAGACTCTAGACAGATCCGAGCAATGCAAAGTTTGCCGCCTCCACGCCCAGACGCGCAGTGTTATGGGGGCTGCGCGGCTCTATTGGCTACATCACACTCCACAGTTCGGGCCACGCCTTTTGGTGGCCTTTCTGGTCGAAGCAGTTTGTTGGGCCTTGGAACTTTGGCCTTGAGTGCAAGCCGTTTGTGCAACAAGCGGAAAATCTGCCCAGGCGTTCGAAGTTACAAGAGAGACGAGCTACAAGACTTGTGCACATGGTTGAAGCAGATCGGAACAAAGGGGGTTGACGATCTCCGACTCGATGCCAGCATGAAGGAGGATGGAGGTCTAGCCGCATTTGCGAAGCGAGACTTTGCGCCAGGTGAAGTTGTTTGCCTTGTTCCAGAGCAGGGCATTCTCGTCGGCGAACAGCAGGAAGGTCTTCTGAAGGAGGCATGCTTGGCACGGGCACTTCTGCGCGAAAAGGAACTGGGTTCCGAGTCGTTCTTCGCACCCTACATCAGGTGTCTGCCAACAGAGAGTGATCTTCCATCGATTCATCCCTACTTCTGGCCGCCGGGGCTGGACCTCGAAGACTTGATGGCGGGGAGTGCCCACGGCCGGCGCGTGGCCAGAGAGATCTTTCAAGAAGGCTCGCGCTGTGCTGCTCTGCCCCAAGACACACCCCACCGGAAAAGTCAATTGGAAGAGGCTCGAGACACGTCTGAATATTACCGTAGGCGCCCGTGTGGCTCACGACTGGGAGCCCGAAGTGTCGAAAGCCGTTACGTAGAACACATTCGCGTATATTCAATTTGACGCTTAAGTGAGCAGTTTCGTCTGCACAAGTCCATGCACAAAGTTCTATGTTCTCTGTGGTCCCTGCGATTCTGCCAGGACGCGAAAATGTCGAGAAGTTGGTTGCAGCCGGCATTTCGGAGCAGGATGCACGTTGGGCTCTCGCCATCGTAGATTCCAGGGCTTTTACCTTTCAGCCGGATTCCGACGAAGAGCAGCTTGCATTAGTGCCCCTCGTGGACATCCTGAACACCACGACGCTCTTCAAGGACGGTGTGCAGCTTTGGCAGTGTTCCTTCGAACCGCAAGGCCCCGTCAGAGACGGGGCATTGCTGCTGGCTGAGGGGCCGGTCAAAGAGGGCGAGGAGCTCCTGCATCTCTACGGCCCCAACTCCTCTGCCACGCTCTGGACCATCTATGGCTTCCTCGAAGAGAGGGAGGAGACGGAGAACCTCTTTGAGATCTGCGGCCTTGAAGTTGACGTGCCTGCCACGCTGGCAGATGATCCGCCGAAGCTGAGATCTGCCAAGCTGGAAGCCCTAAGCTGTGCAAACCTCTCTGCGCTGCCCTTACACGTGTGCGCTCCACGCTCCATTTCCTGACCGGCAGACACCCTTTTCAGACCTCGTCGTGGTCTTCCTTTTTTCCCTGAACTCCGAGGAGCGCCTGCTGCTTGAGCTGCCGGGAGATGCCCAAACGGGCGGAAGGATGATGCCGCTAGCCAGACTGCTCACAGGCACTCTCTCGTTCGCTCTCTCTCTCTCTCTCTTTGTGTCTCTGTCTCTGTCTCTGTCTCTGTCGCTCCCTCCCTTCCTTTCTTTCTTCGGCTTTGTGCCTTTTCGGGGACTGCGCGAGGAGTGCATCTGCTTTCGCCAGAGTATCGCTTCCGTGCAGGCGACAGCTTGGAGGACGTCCGCCGATTCGCAGATTCTTTGGAGCTCGCGACCCCGGTCCAGGTGGGCATGGTGGGCAGCAGGGGCAGGGGGTGGAGACGGGGCTCTGGCTATGCGTCGGCTTGCGCGCTTGTGGTCGAGGCGGGGCTCGTTCGGGAGCTCTCGGCACGGCACCTGGTGGTTGCATGGCTGCGCAAGGCAGCAAGGGACGGGGGGCGGGTCCTTGGGGCGACTTTGGCGGTGCAGGGCCTGCAGGACTCCTTCAACGCGTCGGCCGCACCGTTGCCGGAGTCCGAAAGTCCTCAGATGACGGAGCTGCGGAGGAGGGTAAGGGGGTTATCTGTGTCTTTTTTTTTTGGTTATCTGTGTCTTTTTTTTTTTGCGTTATCTGTGTCTTTTTTCCTTTTTAGGTCTCAAGTCCCAAGAAATGGCTTCCTATGCCCAAGTTATTGAGTAATCTGTGTTTTTTTTTTGGTGTTTTCTGTGTCTTTTTTTGGGGTTATCTGTGTCTTTTTTTGGTTTGTGTTCTGTGTGTCGTTTCCGTTTACATATCTATATCTTTCGGTCTCTGGTTATATATGCGTCTTTTGAAACCTTAGACGTGTATACTTGATAGTAGTTGGTATGCTGCAACATGAAGAAGCCGCGGGACGGTGGGGGGTCAGTTTCGGATCGGGCGTGGGTCAGTTTCAGGTCGAGGGCAGGGCCGTGGTTAGCTCCGATGCCGCAGCCATCGTATGCGGTGGNGGCGTGGGTCAGTTTCAGGTCGAGGGCAGGGCCGTGGTTAGCTCCGATGCCGCAGCCATCGTATGCGGTGGGCCGCTGCCAAAAACGTTCTTACACAATAAAGCCTAGAACGACCCGAAACCAACCAAAACCGAGCGCCAAGCTCCAAATGCCTAATGGGGCAGGCGACATATAAGAAGGGGTTGTGTGTAAGATATGTGATGAACTGGAAACGCCAATCGCCAAAGGAGGGGGGCGTGCTTAAGAGATATGATGGAGCCACGATCGCCAGGGGGGTGGGG
>BGNK01007429.1:0-17235 GCA_003297005.1 Symbiodinium sp. clade A Y106
CGACTCTGGAAATTGCTTCGGCGTTGGGGCTGCCGATGCCCAGCGAGTGGCTTGCAGTGGAGCGTCTCAAGCTGCTGACACAGCTTTGCACCTACGGACTCCGAGGCGTTGTGGAGGAGCTGGCACTTTCGACAGAGTGGTGGCAAGGGGCGGGACAGGCAGGGGTGGACTGCGGTCTTCTCAGCCAGCCTGATCTCACTCCCACACAGGCGATGCAAGACCTAGCCGGAAAGGGACACACTGTACGCCGGCTGTGCCGGGCCTTTCTGCGACGGCAATGCCAGAGACGATTCATTCCACACGACAAGCCCCGGGAGCGTCCTACAGAGCCTCCTGTAGTAGTGGTTGCTGCGGCCAGCGACCGCCTGCCCCACGTGTGCGACACATGCGGCAGTGCCTTCCTCAGCCGACGTCTCCTGGCCATCCACAGGTCCAGGGCCCATAAGGTGCATGCTGAGCACAGGTTAGTCGCTTTCGGCACTTGCTGTCAGGTTTGCGGAATGGANGAATGGAGTTTTGGTCAGAGCCCAGACTGGCCACCCATCTCAAACACTCCCATGTTTGTCGTGAAGTCTACCGTGAGAGTGACATTGCAGATGGCACTCCAGTGCCACTTGACACCGGGAGCCACGCATGGCTCCCGGCACAGATTTCGTACGGTCCAGCTCCATGGTGGGCAATGCTCAGGCCTACGTCCCAGCCGTTACCGGAGTGAGGACTTTCTAGTTTGTTTTCCCCGCTCTGCGGGCTCTTTTCCCCTTCCGAAGGGCGCAGCCTGCAAGTGCTGCTTTTCCTTTCGTGACTCTGCAAGCGAATTGATCTTGCGCGACCTGCACAAGCGAGCCCGTTGAAAAAAGGCCCCTATATTATCCACCTATGGCGAGGACTTGCGCTTGGCAGTGGGTTGTTTGGGATCCAGGGTTCAGGATTTGAGGTTTGGGGTTTAGGGCTTCGGGTTTAGGGTTATTTCAGGTCTTGCGGTTTAGGGTTTGGGGTCTGACGTTTTGGATTCCGGGCTTAAAAACCCGAGAGATGCCCTCGTCCCAAAAAGCCTTTAAACCTTAAAATCCACAAACAACTTAATTCTACATTCCGCAGTACTCCTCACTTCCGCAAATTCTGTGACTGGCTGAAGGACGACGACCTCACTGACTACCCCTACCTTCGGGGGCTTTCGATGGTCACTCCTATCTTCCTGGTTGCGACCTCGCTTTTGTTGGTTCCTGTGAGGTTCTACAAGGGTACTGTAAGCGTTACAAGGATTCTGAGCGGGTTTTTGTAATGCGGTTTCTATCATAAGGTTACTATTATAGGGCTCCGAAAGGATTTCTTCAAAGGGTGTCTATGAGGGATCCCCGATACTACAAGGTTCCTAGTTTAAGAACGGCTCTTATCAGGGTTCTGTAAAGATGCGGTACTTTATGTACAAATTGTGCGAGCTATGGGTCAATGTCGGAAAGTACCTGCAACCTTCCTGAACCTACCAAACCCTACTTTTTTGTAGGGTCTTAGTATAAACCCTGATATGGAATTTGTAGGGACCCTACAAAAAAGTCGGTTTTGGTAGGTTAAGGTTGCCAAAGAGAAGCGTATTGGATAAGGCAACTGATCCTTGATTACAGACTTTCGGAGTTTCTGGGGTTCTTAAAACCTGGCATGGAGTAGCCTGGTTTGCAGGGGTTAGGGTGTGGGTTTCCTGGTTTACAGTGTAGGGCCTGGGTTTAGGGTTTGTACTGTATGAGGTTGAGGGCTTTTCAGTTAATAGGGTCTGGAGTCTGAGCATTTGGCTGCACAAGTCCCTAAACCTGAAGCCATCAACTTGTGTCGACAGCCGCATCCAAGGCAACTTATTGCGTATGTGCGTGGCACACCTGGCAGCATCTGCGGATCCTCAGTTGGATGAAAAGGCGACGGGTGGATGGTAAGGTTTAGCCCGAATTCTAAGCTCCGTACCTCGAACCCCAGGCCACAAGCCCAATAAGCTAAACCCTAAACATTAAACCCCATACCTCTGGGGGGGAGGGTGTCACCCCCCCAAAAATGGGATTCTTAATCCTGCCATCTTTCGAGGCTCGCCATAAGACTGAAACCTAAACCCTAAAATCCCAAACCAGGGGTGATGCGCTGACCGAGCACACCTTCGAAATGCACGACCGGGCACTTCGAATCATCCTGCTACCGTCACTTTGTCTTGGTTTTGGAATTTAGGGGTTGAGGGCGCATTTGTTTAATTTATTTTTTGCAAGTTTTGCGGGTTTTTGGGGCTTCGGGTTTAGAGTTCGAGTGCAACCATCAACGTCGTGGCAGGTTTTCGTTCGTAAGGTGAGGGATTCGGCCTGAAAGCTTTGTATTTTGCAGGGCACTGGTGTAATTTGTAAGGCTGCGGCTTCATCAGTGTTTTGCAAAGTAGCTTGGTTGCATCGCTTGACTCGTAGACACCGGGTGACTGTCACTTGCTGGGACTAGAGTTTCGCAGGTTTCAGATAGGGGTCTCAAGCATAAGCCACATGATTCCTTGACAATGGAACCCTTAACCCCAAACCCTACCTGTAGCCGAAAAGACCTACCTGTTTAGGGTTCCATATTATGGTTTATATATATATATATATACAGTTCCTTAGAAAGGTAGGCCTTTTCGGCCACAGGTAAATCCTATACCCTACCCAGAGAGCCCAATACCCCTTAATTAAGGAATATAGCTTAAATCATAATACGAAGCCCTATATAGTTTAAGCCATATTCCTGAATTGAGGGGTATTGGGCTCTCTGGGTAAACCCCACAGCCCTGTCTTGATTGTTTGGACTCTGCGGCCCCATGCCACTTAGATCCTCCAGGCTATGGCCGTAAGCCCGAAGACGCTCAAGCTCTGCAAGCCCAACGCCGTAAATCCAGGTCTAGTATAGGGGCCTAAGTAGGTGTCTGTACTAGTTTGTGGGTTCCTTATTATAAATATAGCAGAATGGGCCCCAAAACCCTATTCTAGTTATTATTAAGGCCCCTCTCTTACGACCTGGGGTCTACGGTTTGATTGGAGTTTAGGGTTTAGGGACGTTTTTGGGTTTACAGTTAAAGGAAGTCTAGGGATTGGGCTCTTGGGTCACCCGAAACCCTGAACCCTAAACCCTAAACCCTAAAACCCAAACCCTGAACCCGCAACCCTAAACCCCTGAACCCTTAACCCCGAAACCCTTACACCCTAAACCCCAAACTCTAAACCCCTAACCCCTAAACCGGATAGTTTGGAGGAGTGATGAGGGAAGCCGGGAGCAGATTTGAGTTTCACCTCTTGATAGAGCTTTTATGGGGGTTTCCGGAAATTAGGGGTAGCCTTGGAGAGTTACTATAAGGGTACCATAAGGGTTCCTTTATTGGGTTACTAGAAGGGTATTATAAGGGCTCCTTTGAAGGGCTCATGAGACTTTAGGGTTTCCGAAAATTTGGGGTACCTTATTTTGGGGTCCTTATAATGAGGACCCTACTATTTAGGGTACTATATTAGGGTATCCTATGTTGCGAAACCCCCTTATGACAGAGGAACCTGGACAATTACCAATATGCTTTCTTTCCGAATAGGGAGCTATTGTCCGAACAGAACAGAACAGAACGTGCTTTCTTTGGCTTCCTTATTTTTACTGAGCTTAATGTATATAAAATGCCACGAAAACTTATTCAAATTGTTATGGCCTCTACAACCATACGATTGAAACCTCCCACCGCCCCATACACCCCAAGCGCCCAGAGGTTGTTCTATGGCACCATGTCCTTCCAGGGCGTGATCAGGATGCCACTGGTCTTCGACATGTTGGAGTCATCGGCTCCTCAAACACTTCGTAGCTGAGTCACTGCACTTTACAACTGTTGCCATCGTATTATCCCCTATAGAACCGAAAGTGTACATTTTTAAGGGATTACGAAATCAATAACTAAGCACAGGGTTTAGGGTTTAGTCTCATGTAGGGATTAGGGACCCTGGGCTGTCACACCCAAACTTGGGCGTCAAAGCGTGCGCAGAATTCGTGTGCGGAGCCTAAACATGTTGAACTGAGCCTTCAAACTCTAAGCTCCAGTCTTCATCGTCCTGCTCCCACAGCCAAAGCCCCAGCGAGGAAGCTATGGGCCTTGAGGTGTGGATTTAGGGTTTGCGGATTGAGTCTCTGGAAGTCGGGTTGCTGGCAGAAGCAGTGAGTACATCAAGTACTAATGCAGTTGCTGTAGCTCTTGCTACTTCTGCTACTGCCAACGCTCCTGCTGGTGCTCGTCTGCTACTGATAAACTACTGCTGCTACTACTGCTACCACTACCGCTGCTGCTACTACTACTACTACTGCTACTACTCCTGTTGGCGCTGCTACAAAGGCTGTTGCTACTATTGCTACTGCTACTCCTCCTACTACTACTACTACTACTGCTGCTACTACTACTACTACTACTACTCCTGCTGCTGGTGCTACTACTGCTGCTGCTGCTACTATTACTCTTACTGCGACCTCTGTCTTCTGGTTATCCTACAAGAGACATCCCTGCCCAGATCGTAGACCAACCGCACACTGTAAACTTAGAAGGAGCAATGCCCCCAAAGCACGAAGCTTCGATTTTACAAGCCCAGATGCTTCTAGAAGCTCTCAAAGTCTTAAATCCTGAGTCCCAAGTCCCACACCCTAAACCCTAAAGGTGTAGGGTTTAGGGCTCAGGGTTGACCTTTGCAGCCTCAAATGCCGACAAGATCAGGTGGGGCATCGCCATTAACAACTCCGGCGATGCACATCACTTCCCGCTCCTGGTGCTAGAAAGTTTTTGTGGCCTTTTCGGGTGAGTCGGCGTGCAATGCGGTTATGTCGGTTTGGCAGAGGGAAGCAGTAAGTACGAAGCGCCAAGTGTGTACCCAAGCCTATGCACAAAGCCTGAGCCATCCCAAACCCAGACGCATATACTCAAAGTGGCAAACACCGAAAACACCTGGATTTCCTTAAGCAAAGCCTAAGCCATCCATGATTTGTGACTTCCGAAACCTCATACTGTGTTTAGGGAGCGATCCTTTGCTCTGCTTTGTTGTTGAGATGTTTCTCATGGTGTTAGTGAGCTTCATCGGCATTGACAGGTGCACGACTAGCAGGGCATTCTCGTTAGAGCCCCAAGTTTTGAAGATTCGTGGGATCCACCTGAAGAATACATGCCATGCCTCAGGCCCTGCACTCTGCATGCGAAGTGCTCCCAAACCAACGCTAAAGCTGGAGGGCAGGTCACCTAGACCCAATATCCAGTCTTGTTTGACATGATCTTGGTAGGGTGCGCCCACGCAACCCGAAAAAACCCTTGAGATACCCATACCCCCTACAGCAAGGGATATGATTCAAGGCGCAGATATGCTTTAGGGTCCTTTATCGGGGAATCCCCAGAGGCATCCTTGATATGCTTTTCTTCCTCTAGAACCTCCACAAAAACCTGTCTAGGCCTCAACATACCATACCCTAACCCTAAACCCTAAACCCTAAAGGGTTTAGGTAAGTAAGTTGGGCACTTGGAATCTCCACAGTTTCATTTCCCCAGGCCCCTAAACGGGAGTTTCCGAAAATGGGGGGTACCTTATTTTGGGGTCCTTATAATAAGGATCCTACTATTTAGGGTACTATAGTAGGGTCCCCTATTGTCGGAAACTCCCGAACTGCAACTCCGAACTTAAAGGCCCAGGCCTCACAGAGTTTGGGGGTTTCGGGTTTAGGATTTTAACGTGTTGAAACCCGGAACTCTGAACCTTAAACCTCAGACCCTCGTCCGTAAATCCTCAGCCCTAAACCCTAAAAGCCCCAGGTCCTAAACCATGGCGAACGGGTCTACGATAGGGGCTTAAATAATCAGCAATACCATTATGGGAGTTCCTGATTATAGTTATAGTATAATAAACCCCAAAAGCCTATTCTAATTATTAAGGCCGCTATATCATAGTACCCTTATAGTAACTATAGTAACCCTTATAGGACCCTTTTGAAGGAACCCTATTCTAATTATTAAGGCCCCTACGTTACGTAGTGCTTTCGGGGTGTTGCAATCCGTAGCCCGAGCCCGAAGACTTTAAGCGGAATTGCCGGGGGATGGCCCGAACCAGAAGCTTTTCAGGGGCAGGTTTGAGAATGGGGTTTAGGGTTTCAGGGTTTAGGGCTTGATTCTGATTTAGAGTTTCAGGATTTAGGGCTTGATTCCGATTTAGGGTTTCAGGGTTTAGGGTTTGATTTTTGATTTAGGGTTTCAGGGTTTTATGGTTTCACCGGACTTCCTGCCGGGCTCCGTACGGTTTCTATAGGTCTCTATAGGGTTTAGGGTTTAAGTTTTAGGGTTTCGGATTAGGAGCGTGCAGTACCTTAAGTACTTCAAACCATAAGAGGTATGATCGGATCCTGATTATACACAACGCGGCTGCTATCAGGGTGCGCGATCTGAACTAGCCTAGGCCATGGACATTCAACCCTAAACCCTAAACCCTAAACCCTGAACCTAAACCCTAAACCCTAAACCCAAAACCCAAAACCCTAAACCCTAAACCCTAAACCCTGTACTGCAGGGATTTGTCCATCCGAAATGCCAGTTGTCACCGATGCTAAACCCCGCAGGTTGAAAGGCGCACGAACAAAATGGGGCTGAGGGTTTACCCTAAGACTCCAACATGCCTTAATTCAGGAATATACCATAAATTATAGTAGGATCCTTAATGAAGGAATATATCTCAAATTATTGTAGGATCCTGAATATGATTTCAGGAAAAGCCCAGCTGCCTGGAAAAACCAAAGAGCTCGATGCATACCCTAGCCGAACTCAGTCCTAAACCCTGTAGCCTAAAGCCTAAGCCCTAAACCCTGAAACCTCAACCCCTAAACCGAGCACCCGAAGCCCCAAACCCTAAATCTTAAACCCGATACCTTGAACACTAAAGCTTTAAGCCCCAGACTGCTTGAAAGCCCTACAGTTTTGCGTTTTTCGCCCAAGAAGCAGAAACCATCCCACGCCTGGACACCCTGAACTCGTTGGGGGTTTCGGGCTATTAGGGCTTTTGGGCTTTAGGGGTACGCAAAACGCAACTTGCTTCAGGAATTACGAGTTAAGAAAGAGATTCTTGCAAGATAGCCTCTTGGCTGACGGATGGAAGTTTGATTCGACGGGGGCTCTCATTCTAGGGCTGTCGGATCCAGAACCCTAAACCCCAAATCCTCATCGGGTTCAGGCCGGATTTGTTGCTTAGAGGACCCCCTAAAATACTACCCTAAATAGTAGGATCCCGATTATAAGGACGCCAAAATAAGGTACCCCAGATTTCCCCCTAAACCCTAAACCCAGGGTCCGGCTACTTCAGGATTACATCACATCCGGGTTGCAGAAGGATTGAGCAGGGAGTTTCCAAAAATTGGGGTACCGTATTTTGCGGTCCTTATAATAAGGATCCTACTATTTAGGGTACTACATTAGGGTCCCCTATTATCGGAAACTCCCAGCAAGGGTTCAGGATTTTCAAGTGCTAGCCTTGTCAGGTTCAGGGCTTAGTGACACGCCTTAGGGTTCCTTTACATAGTAGTACATAAGCCCTCTTCTAATTCATAAAGGACCCACTTGACGGTTTCAGTGTTACATAGGTCGAGGGCACCGGATCTCTTCCACGGCGTGACCCCTTAAGACCCTCAGTCTTGCATGGAGCAGGGTTGGTCCTACACTTTCAGTGGGTGTAGCCGAGATCTCTCACTCATCTGGGAGTTTCCGAAAACAGGGGACCCCAATATAGTACCCTAAATAGTAGGATCCTTTTTATAATAAAAGGACCCCACAATATGGTACCCCAAAATTTCGGAAACTCCCATCTCAGCTTGCATGCACCTGGAGTGTCATCGTATACAACTTGAGAGGACCTCCAGGCGCCTCCAAACTACCCAAAACCCTAGACCTCAGACCCTAAACCCTAAACCCTAAAACCCCAAACCCTAAACCCAACCCTAAACCCTAAACCCCAAACCCTAAACCCTAAACCTTAAACCCTAAACCCAACCCTACCATCCGAAGCCTCTTAGGGTTTACGGTTTAGGGTATAGGGGAAGAACGTAAGAAGTGGGGACCCTGTGACTTCCCCCCTCTTTCCCAGCATCTGAGGTTGCGGGCTTGCTTAGGTTTAGGGTTCAGGGTTTAGGGTTTAGGGTTTAGGGTATAGGGTTTAGGGTATAGGGTTTAGGGTTTAGGGTTTAAGGTTTAGGGTTTAGGGTTTGATGTGCAGCTCGATTGAGGTTCTGGGTATGGCTTTGGGACTTCTGGGGGTTCGGGCTGTAGATGTTTACGGGTTTGGGAACAAGGTACTTGAGGGATCGGCGTACTTAGTAAGAAGAATAGAAGTCGGCTTACAAGTACAATATCCTTTATCAAGGGGCATCGAACCCCACTTATATCCTTATACAAAGTTCCCTGATCCCGCCCCCAGCGCCCTAAAAGCCTAGAGCTTAAACCCTCAACGCCAAACCCGCCCCAGACCCCAAAGCCTAAACCCTAAACCCAAACAATGAACACCAAAGCCTCAACCCCACCTCCCCCGAACTCTAAGTTCGCAGCTTGCCGCCTCAAAATTCGACACCCGAAACCCTCTGAAGTGTCCTACAGCACAACACTCTCATTCAGGCCCCTATAGTATGCTAATTCCTCAACCCTTGCTTCAACAGGTTACGATGCTTGTTTCTGGCTTGGGGACATGTACGAGTCCTACGCTCTTTTTGTCTTCGGCCTGCTCGTCTTGGACTACTTGCGGCAGCGGATGAATGCCAGCCGCCTACCTGCACCGTTTCCGTTCAGGCATCCTCATATACACTTAATATACACATACGCATACATATGCACAGGCATAAACATATATGCATAGGCATAAACATATCCATATCCATACACAGATATATACACGTGCAACTATGTTCAGTAGCATACACATCACACGAGCGCGTACATGCACATACATAGTATGTCTCTGAACTTACAATTCTGCATATCCAAAGGTTTTGGATTCGGGTTTAGAATTTTGAATCCGTGGGGTTTTAGAAACACTAGTTAGTAGCGGTGTTCTTGTGCAGCCATTGTTGTATGGACCCCTAAACCCCAAACCTTAAACCCCAAACCCTAAACCCTAAACCCCAAACCTTAAACCCCAAACCCTAAACCCTAAACCCAAAACCCTCAACCCTAAACCCCAAACCCTAAACCCTAAACCCCAAACCCTGTACCAAACCCTGGAGACCGACGCGGGGGATCCGAGTACCCCAATATTTGGGGGTTTAGGGTTTAGGGTTGAGGGTTTGGGGTTTAGGGTTTAGGGTTTGGGGTTTAGGGTTTGGGGTTTAGCGTTGAGGATTTAGGGTTTGGGTTAGAGAGTAGACAGTAGGTTCTGGATCAAAGCCCGCACTGTTTCGCCACTTATTGGCAGCCCTAAGCCCTCAACCCTCCTAAGCCCTAAACCCAAAAGCCTAAAACCCAAAAACCGTAAAGCCCGGGAGCCCTCTAGGGCCCAAAAAGACTAGAAGCCCGAAAGCCTAAACCTTCTTTGGGGCCCTAGCCTTGGTACTAACCGACCCACCGTCTTGTCACGGCTGTGCGAAGGAATCTTTGAGATTCAGAATGACACGCCTCTCGCCGCAACAAGGGTTTTTTAGGGTTTGGGGTTTCAGGGCTTTTAGTTGCTGGTTTAGGGTTTAGGGGTTTAGGGTTTGGGGTTTTAGGGTTTAGGCCTGCTGGTTCAGGGTTTAGGGATTTTACGGTCGCAACCTCGGGTTGATCCGAGATCGGGATCCTTGTAAGGGTCCCGATAAACGCTCCTATAAAGGGTTTAGGGTTTAGCGTTCCGAGAGCTCCTTAATTTAGGAGCCTGATGTTGAGCACCCCCCCAAGTTCTTCTTAGTGTGCTTGACATGGAGCCCACTATGTTGAGGACTTCTCCCCCGGGCTTTCTTGAGCGTCACCCGAAGCCCACATGCCCTGATGACCCAGTTGACGTTTTGGGGTATAGGCTTTGGGGTTAGGGTTTAGGGCTCCGCGTCTGGACCCTAAACCTCCAAACCTCACCATCACAAAAGACTGAACCCCTAGTAGGAACCCTCATAGAAACCCCTGCAAGGAACCTAGGGATCCTTCGGGGGGGTAGGGGGAAGGGGGGAAGGGGAACTATACTTCCTGAAAGGTATTAAGGCCCCTTACACCCCTCCCCCCTACCCCCCCTAAGGGTCCTTATGGTGGTTTAGGGTTTAGGAAGCCGGGTTTAGGCTTTTGCGGTTTTGGGGCTAGGGTTTGGGGTCAAGGGACCCTCAACCCTACACGCCCTCAGAAACTACAGAAGCGTTCCACAAGCTCCCGCCCTGCCTCAGCTCTAAATCCGAACACAACGAAACCTTTTTTTAGAGCTCGGATAACATTTTCCTCACAATAGATCCGTTAGTATAGATCCCGTTTTCTCGAACTCTGATTCTACCCCCCCCCTTACAAATCTTTAACCCTCTAGATTTTCAAACCCCCAAACCCTAAAACCTAAAACCCTAGACCCTAAACCCTGGACCGTTAGAAATCTTGAAGCCCGGAGATTTTCAGGTCTTTGCCGCGAGCCTCGGAGTCTTTCTCAGAGCTCACGGGATCGGTGAAGATCCTGCTGATGCAGACCAAAGGCTCTTTCCGAAGTTTAGGGTGTTTTTTGGGGGTTTTAGGGGTTATAGAGGTTTAGGGGTTTGAGGGGTTTCCGAAGTTGAGGGTTTTTGGGGGCTTTAGGGTTGACGGATTAGGGTTAAGGGTTTGGGGGTTTGAGGGTTTACGGTTTGGAGTTCAGAGGTAGGTTAGGGGTTTAGGGTTTAGGGTTTTGCTGTCTCGTTGGGTTTGGAGTTTAGGCTTTGGGGGCTTAGTGTTGCGGGGTTGAGCAAAGGGCTTCTTTCAACTATGACTTTGACAGTTTAATCCGACAATGACCGGCAACGACGACTACTACTATGCTACCACTATGCTACTACTATGCTTCCACTACTACTACTACTACTACAACAACTACTACTATTTCTATTTCCACTGCTGCAAGTAATGGCAACATAAAGTGTATAGAGAGCTCCGCAGCTTGGTGAGTGTGCAACTTTTTTTGGGGTTTAGGGTTTAGGGCATACTTTCAACAGAAGCCTTGGTTTCAATGTGGCAGGCCTTACCATCCTTGGCATCAAGCTCTTCTGTGCGACTTGCGCAATGCAGGCGACGCGGCTGCACCGGACGATTCAGACTAGGGGATTCAGAGCTTGGGATAGAGGTACTCTAACTATGGCTCTTCTCATATCCCTCGGCGAGCCTGAAAGTGAGGTTGCAAACAGGGCTCGAAATAGGTTGTAGGTGCCCAACTTGAGGTGGAGGGACAATCGCTGAACCGCCAAACGCAAACTTCAGCCATGTACTTCAGCACCCCAGAGAGCCCAATACCCGTTAATTAAGGAATATAGCTTAAATCATAATATGAACCCCCTTATGGTTTAAGCTATATTCCTTAATTAAGGGGTATTGGGCTCTCTGGGACTCCTAGCATCCTAAACGGCAAAAGACCCCCATGCTCGACAGTGAACCGAGAAACCCGGGATCCGCCTAGTGTAGGGCTCTGAATCATTCGTGAGTAGAGGGCTTTAGGGTTTAGGGGTTTAGGGGTTTAGGGGTTTAGGGTTTAGGGTTTAGGGTTTAGGGGTTTAGGGTTCAGGGTTTAGGGGTTTAGGGGTTTAGGGGTTAGGGTTTAGGGTTTAGGGTTTAGGGTTTAGGGTATATCTCTTCTGTATCACCATACTATAAGATACCCCTTGAACCCGACTCCAAGTAGTAAAGAGCATGTTAAACGCCTTTGTTCGCTCTTTGCCGGTCTTTTTTGGGTCGGTGGGGTTTCAGCACTTGCGCAAAATCTCGCTACCAACAGCGGTGCATTCAGACAGTCACGAAGCAGCTATCGTCGGTATGATATAGGCAATTGCTCGAAACCCCAGCCTATGACAATGCCCCTGTACCAGGTCCTCTGTTGTCGGCTATGGAATCATTTGGGTTCAGATCTGCTTCAGGTTCAAGACCCCGGCGACCTGGGCCAAGCATGATCTTGGTGATCCTCACACACATTCTCCGGGAGCCCGCAAAATCCCTCACGAGCCAGAAGGATAAAGGCATGTGTGTCCAGAGTTCCTTGTCCGGGAAACATGTGCAGCTCTTGTACCCCACATTGAATTAGCTACTCTTAACCCGGTGCCAAACTAAACTCCGACTGAGGCGGTCTACGGCGTCACGGTGAACTGTGCTCCTTGCCGGCAGCGTGAGCACCGTCTTTGGAAGGTAGCCCGAAAGCCAAGGAACCCTCAAGCCCGAACCTAACCGAAGCTCCTGGCCTTGAACCTCCCAAAGCCCAAGCCCTAAACCACAAAAATCTTTCAACTCCTTTTCCGGAATCCTACCCACTCATCCAGAACAGTTGACATCTCTAGCCTTGCCGATGCCCGACACTTCCGGGTCTCGCAACTTCCGCACACCAAGCTTTAAGTCAGAGCAATTATTGGACAGTGAACTTGAAGTATTGAACACCAGAGCATCCACAAAGGATTCCGTTTATCGGAGCTTAGGGTTTAGCAAACTATACCCGGCCCTGAAGCCACACGAATCCAGGCTGCCTACTACCACAACCCCAAACCCTAAACCCTAACCCCTAATGCCTAAACCCTAAAGCCTGAAAGCCCTAAACCCTGAACCCAGGCCGCCTACGACCTAAGCCCTAAACCCTAAACCCTGAACCCTGAACCCAGGCTGCCTACTACCACGTGCAAGAAGACATCTTCGGGTCCGGTGGTCACACGACCACCGACGTGCCCGGCGTCCTTCAGACGGAGCTCCCTCCGGGGTTCATGGAGCAGAAGAGATATGGGGGCCTTAATAATTACCTATACTTCCTTTAAAGGGTTCCTTTAACGGGTCTATAAGGGATCTATAATAGGGTTCTATAGTATAGGGGCTTTGATAATTACCTATACTGTTTTGGGGGTTCCTTATTATAAGTATAGTACCCCAAAGTCTTATTCTGGCTCAAGATCGGCTAGGCCTTCGCGAGGCTTGAGCTGTTAGTTGCCGTTGTAGTATCTTCGTGCTCGCTAGCGGGTTCTGAGGATCATGGCGGCCGACTACGAACACAGCCGGACTGTAAAACACGC
This sequence comes from Symbiodinium sp. clade A Y106, assembly GCA_003297005.1. NCBI lineage: Eukaryota > Dinophyceae > Suessiales > Symbiodiniaceae > Symbiodinium > Symbiodinium sp. clade A. Next base: position 13,201 of record BGNK01007429.1, read on the forward strand.
GATTAGTGTGTTGCTGATTGTTGCCTGGTGTGGGATTACCTACATAGGCACTAGTGATTGTGCGATTACGCACGACTTGAAGCATCATGAGATCGATATGCTTGGCCTTCCTGTCTGTGGGATAGGTTGCACCATGCAGCATCACAATCACAAAAATCAATGGCAAAAAATTAATTGCAGAGAAATCGCTGTGATAGACCGTGCTTTGGTCTTTCTCGCTCAGACAAAAAACGTCGACGACGCAAAAAATATGCAAGTGCACCCAGCAAATAACTCCGATAATTTGCAGTTTGCCTGCAGCAAAAATGAAAAGCCAAAACATTGCATGCCAGCTGACTCGCGTCTGTAGCGCGATGAGGATGAGGATGATGATGATAATAGTAATTATTGTGGTTGTGGGACTTCCCATAGCACTGGCCAAGGAAAGGAAGATCATGCAGGCGAATCGCTGCCTTATTCGCATTGGATCGGGAATAATGGTTTGTGGAAGGTTTGGGAGGTTTGCTTCCAAGTCAATGCTTTCTATGGGCCAAATTGTAGTATCGCGGTGACAAGTCACATGATTATTAGCAGATTTGGTGACACCATTGGCGATAATGCTGAAAAAAATAATATATGGACCCTAATTTCCCTGTTCACCCTAATGTCTGAACTCGTTCACGCGATTATGGTTCAGGAAAGACCCCAACGACAACATGTACGATCACGACGCAAAGCCGCTGTCAGCTGCAACCTGGTGAGGGCGGGGCTTTGGTTTTTAGTTGCTAGGGCTTTTCTCTGCTTGGGACTGGTTTGGTTCGCTTGCACTTGGGGAATTTGGTGTGGGCCTGCTTCCTGTCCCTTGACCCTAATTAAGAAGCCCTGCAAGCACAAGAGAGCAAAATTTACAAAGCCAGACAGTTGCAGAATGGAAAAGTTTAAAGTTGAAGTTGATGTATTCTATCACGGGATAGATAAACCCTTACATGTCAACCACATCATTGGAGATGGTAATTGCTACTGGCGTGCCGTTGCTAAGCAAACCAAGTACTCGTGGTACCGTCTTAAACGGCTTACAACAAATTACATGCTGCAGCATGCTCAGGATCATCATGATAGTGAATTAGCTTATGAAGTTAAGCAACTTCAAAAGAAAAATGCTTGGGCTAACATGCTAGCGATATTGGGAACGGTAGCCTTTCTTCAAAGGGACGTTCGTATTTGTGTAAGGCAGCACATCATCCAGTGCTCTGCGCGCTCGCTTGCCTCGCCTGCAATAGGGGGGTCCCCGAAGCCGATTAATCTACACTTTGATGAGCACCATTATAGTGGTATNCGTATTTGTGTAAGGCAGCACATCATCCAGTGCTCTGCGCGCTCGCTTGCCTCGCCTGCAATAGGGGGGTCCCCGAAGCCGATTAATCTACACTTTGATGAGCACCATTATAGTGGTATTGATGCTAAGGATGTTAAGTGTAGATATGCCGCCGTGGATCAAACCCTTGGATGTAGCCTCAAAGAGTTCAGCAGCATTCCACTTGACAGCTATTGCAAAGACAAAGTCTTGTACAGACATAGGCTGAATTGCGGTTGCAAAATTCGTAGGCAGGGTAAAAGTAGATCTGTACATAGTCCCACTTCGTGGGACACCATGCCGCCCAAGTACAGACCAGCTGGACCAGGACCAGCGGGCCGCCGACTGAATGAAACATTCTCGGAGCAGATTCAACGTCTTGTGAAGGCGAAGACTGGAGGCAGCAGTGATGATCGAATCGCTAAGGCTGCTCCTAAGAGTGATGCTAGNCCAGCGGGCCGCCGACTGAATGAAACATTCTCGGAGCAGATTCAACGTCTTGTGAAGGCGAAGACTGGAGGCAGCAGTGATGATCGAATCGCTAAGGCTGCTCCTAAGAGTGATGCTAGCAGCACTCCTGTGCCTAGGATTCCCAAACAGCCTGCAGGGCCACCTCCAGGGTATCAATCAGCTCCACGCCGGCCCCCGACGCCACCAGCTAGGCCAAGTAGAGCACCAGATCTGGTAGTTCCAGTGCGTGCACTGCCTCCCCCCACTCCCCCACCCGCCCGCTCAAGAGGGGTGGCTAGCGCGGCAACAGCGGCAACATCGGCAGCAACGGAGACACCAGTGTCACCACCACAGGAGATCAAAATGAAAGAGGTACTCATAGCGTCCGGAGGACAGAGATTCCAATGGCGCACTCCGTACCTCAGTGATGAGTCTATCGTCCTACTCGAAGACCTGTTTCACGTCAAGGATAACGATCCTTCCAACAGATTGTACGATCACTTGGGAGTTCATGTACAGACAATGCAAAAATTCGCTCTGCAACCGCTTTTTGTAGCTAGTATCACTAAGCAGGTGGTAGCTGCACTCCAACATGAGTCAACGGTAATTGTGTACCNAATTCGCTCTGCAACCGCTTTTTGTAGCTAGTATCACTAAGCAGGTGGTAGCTGCACTCCAACATGAGTCAACGGTAATTGTGTACCAATGCACGTCTGGTCGCCATCGATCAGTCGCTACTGTACAGCTCACTAAGGATGTCATTAAGTGTATTGATCCTAATGTGCGTATCCACACGCGGCATCTATCTAGTCAACACTGGAAGCCCTCAACATGCGGAGGCGAGTGTGACGAATGCTGTATAATAGCTGATTNGTCGGCACTTGAGCGAGTTGGTGCGGCGTACATGCATTCCTTGAGTTCCGAGAAGGTTTGGGATTTTAGTTCACTTGAGTTTGTTGGGGGTTCTTCCTCTTCTTTGAGCTGTGTTGGAGAAGATGTTGAAGTGACTTTTGTGAAGCCTCTCTATGCTGAGAACAACACTGATGCGAACGAAAATCTGATTGAGTTTACCAACGCGAGTTGCATTGGTAACCTGAGGAAAGATGGATGCGATAATCACGATCATGATCTCTCGAGAGATGGACACGCTGGGCCGATGCTGGTTCACATAATCCCTTGGGGGTTTTGGCTCGGGTTTCTTTGTCGATTTCTGGATGTTTGCTGTAGATTNGATAATCACGATCATGATCTCTCGAGAGATGGACACGCTGGGCCGATGCTGGTTCACATAATCCCTTGGGGGTTTTGGCTCGGGTTTCTTTGTCGATTTCTGGATGTTTGCTGTAGATTATCTAGTCATGCAATTACAAAAACCACAAAAGGTGAAGCCTTTCTGATTGACAAGTGCAGCATGAGCAAAAACAGCAAAATGTCGGCAAGCAAATGGTTACAAACAAAGTGTAAGCATNCGATGATTGATGAGTCGAGCCTCAGTCTTGCAAAAATTACAGCAGCAAGCATCAACTGGCAAGCAAAAAACACACATTACGACACACAAAATTGCATAAACCAAAAAGCACACAAGCAACTCGCACGTGCAGTGCGCAGTGAATGCACCGGTCATTCGCCGCTGTGGGCAAGGGTTCTTGTGGCTTTCATTGTCTTCGAGATTGCGTTGCTTGGGGTTCGATTTCTCTCGGGTGGGATGCTTCACTCCTATTNGTGGGCAAGGGTTCTTGTGGCTTTCATTGTCTTCGAGATTGCGTTGCTTGGGGTTCGATTTCTCTCGGGTGGGATGCTTCACTCCTATTGTGCTGACTGCGAATCGGGTGAACCCAGTGACAATCAACATCATTCTACCCAGGTCGTATCATCACTTGAAGATCAAGCTACAAACATCCTGAGTGAAAGCCATGTCACGGTTGATAATATCCGAACCCTCCTGGAGCACCCTGACGTCCNAACATCCTGAGTGAAAGCCATGTCACGGTTGATAATATCCGAACCCTCCTGGAGCACCCTGACGTCCCATGGCAAATGAATGGGGATGGATTTCAGGTTACGTTGGGAGCCGCTAGACTATCTCTCACCAAAGCCACGTTAGAGTTACCGAACTTTACTAAAGTCTTCACGAAGTACTTCAGACAATGCAATAACGAGATCTATGGATCTACTATTGTGATCAACAAAAATCTGAAGACCGAGTTGCATGTCGATTCGCGTAATGAAAAATTACCGGCATTCCTCACTGC
>BGNK01007431.1:697-17982 GCA_003297005.1 Symbiodinium sp. clade A Y106
CCATGGTATCACCCCCTTTCCTGGGTGGGGGCCTGTGGGCTTCTTGGTTGGCCCTGAACTGCCTGTGGGTTGTTGATCTCTGGTCTCCCCCATGCTGTGAGCAGCTAGCAAACCAGAGTAAGGGGGTCCTCCAGAGGTATGGTTGCAGCCGTTTGATTATTAGTAGCAATGTCATGGATATGGTGCTCGATAAGATACTAGAGAGGGTTTGATGTCACCTGTTTCAAGCGGGGCCCCTGTCCCTGCTCTGATGCGGTTCTCCCATACAAGTGCAACTGTCACGAGGATCGTGTTCCTGACAGGCCCGGTCCCTGTGACAGTTGACCCAAGAAAGGAACATGATGATGATGATGCTGATGCTAAAGGCCCCAGGGGTAGCCAAACCCGCGAACCACACCACGCTACAGGCCACAGGCCCAAACTCCGAAGCACTGATGTTGTTGATGATGATCATGATGATTATGATGGTGATGATGCCAAACGCCCCAAGAGGACCCAGGATTAAAATTAGGCTTTGAGGTTCCGAGGGGCGAGTATGTGTATATCAGGAGCCGCCTTCATTTCAATTCCCTGCGACCGTTTACACAGATACTCCGAAAGACGATTTCTCAAGACCAAAGCCCCGGCAACACAGACCTTGACCGACTTCAAACTCCGGACAACAGTATGCCTAAGACTAACCTTGCTATTAACCCTTACATTGGCCTCAATGGTGACCCTCACATTAGCCCTGATTATGGCCCACGGATACAATCTAAGACTCAAGCCCAGGAAAAGCAATAATGCTGTTCCCAACTTCATATTCGAGAATGTGCCAAGGTTCGTCTTGCCAGCAAGCCTAACCCTCGCATAAGCTTTACATCAACAGTAGTATTCTGTTTCATGTTCAAAAGAGACGCCTTCTAGCTCAACACCATAATTAGTATGGATGAAAATCATACCCCTACTAGTGACCCCACTACACATCCCAAATTAACCTGATGGTTAATGTTATATAACAACATACATTGACCTCATTAACCTGATTGGCACTCCGATCGTAAGGATACTCGGCAACCGTAGTAGTGGACCTGACTGCAAGATGGAGCTTACTCACAGACTTCATATCACCCATAAGCTATCCCAGCGTTAACCTTCGTAATGCAGCGAACACTTCCCTCAACAGCAACCCACATCATGGCCTTAGACGGATGTAGCTGTGGCATCCGTAACATGAGCCAGCTCCTTTAGAATTAATACAGGGGACCTAAATACTGCCCAAACATGTACCTCAAATGTAGCCGTCATACTCATGCTAACATTAAGCCATTAAGCTACACACAAGGACTTTCACCATTTCACCATAACCCTCAGCTGTTTAAGCTCTGGCGTTGCCCCAACGATGGCCCTTGGATTTAAGGATGATAGACCCATGTGTTTGTTTACCTCCACATATTGTATATGGCACCTCCTTCTTACTGTAGTATATACTCATGTCGGACTTGCGTGTATGCCTGTGAATGCATTTATGCGTGTATATGCACAGAACACTCCGAAGGCTAAATTCAGTCAACCTGTACTAGAAATCAACGTAATGACCATGATCGGTATCTGGCTCCTGATTTCACGAAACAGCAAACCTATCCTTGCCATTCGCCCTTATGTCACTGGTGACCTTAATATTCGCCCTGACAGCAGCCCTAAGACCATCCATAGTAGCCTTACTAACACCCATAGTCTGACCGACTGAGTCTCCTATTTAATTTACAACCTTAGTCAAAGCTGAAAGAAATCGTAGTGGCAACTATGATCCTGGGTCCTGGTTTGTGTAAAACCTGCAGTACTAGCTCTCTATCGACCCCAACACTGATCCGAATCATGGGCTGGCTAGTAGTAAGTAGACTGTATCGTATCATCCAGATTCGAATCCCCATAGTGATGATACTGGAACCTTATTGGCAACTCTAATTCGTAACGCGCGCAAGCAACGCATGAACTACAATTTTTTGCTAGGAAAAGCATGGTTTTGGAGTGAAACACTAACACCATACTTTTTCTCGGAGAAATTTGGTTTTGAAGGGACAAAACTAACTTTTCCTAGGAAAGGGGTTGTTTTTGGGTATGAAAAACCAACTTTTTCCTATGAAAAAAAAGCTGTTTGTCCGACCAGGACGTGAAAAACCGACTTCTTGCTAGTAAAATTTGGATTTGGGCAGAAAACGCCATGCTTTCATCCCTAGGAAAACAAAAAACTTCTTTTTGGAGTTGGGCTGCCTAGTTTCCCAAAAGCTGCATTGTAGTTTTTTCCTAGGGACAAGCTGGCGTTTCATACCAAAGCCAAAACCATCTTTCTTCTGGAAAAGTCAGTTCTTCGGCCCAATACCTACTTTCTCATAGGAAAAAATTCAACAAGAAAACAATTTTCGGACTTTGGCCGTATAGTGTCCCAAAAGAGATAGTTTTTCGTTTTCCCATGTGGAACCTGTTTTGTACAGCGTTGCTGTTGAGTGCGTGCTCACCTCGAACCCGAGCGAGTTGCCTGGCGCATTCTTTCTGAAAGGTGGTTTTTGGTTTTGGAATTCTTTGACAGATACAGAATCCGGACCTGCCGGAATAGCTGGTTTGACGGACACCGTGCGCGCGATACAATAAGAGGGTCTGTCCTACCATGTATGTGCATATACACACATATATCTATATATGTGTGTACAACTTGTCAATTTGTGTTTGCATTTGTTTTTGCAGTTACATATCTATATACCTTTTTATCTATCTCTTTCTTTTATCTATTTTGTTATTGAGACTCACGTTCACATATATATATATGCAACCCCCCTCTCATGTGCCCACCGTTCCGTCTGTTTTCGGGAGAAAACAGATTCAAAGGCGTGAGCAACGTGCAGGGGAGGGCGGGGTTCTGTAGATTCGCGATGCAGCTCACACCCCTCTCCCATGATACGCCGAATTCTGCACACTAGAGCATTTTTTTCCCCTGTAATATGTAGTTTTCAGCATGTCTTGGGAGGGGGGTAACCTGCTTTAGCATTGCCATTCACCTTGACGCCCTCATTGCCTGTATTATCGAGTGTCTGACGTGGTTTTCTTTTCTTTCTGGTGCAATATGAAATGAACGTGATTCCATATATTTATGCCAAAGATGGGATGCAAATGTCGACGAGGGCTAGTGTCGTTTATGTTATTGTCGTTACTACTGTCACTCTAGCTAGTGTGGCCAGGCTTCGCCTGTGTTCTACAAGGTGGACGCAGGCATGATAGTCAATACCAAATGCTGGAAATGCTGAGAACCCATGGCACATATGCATGGTTGTTGCTATCATATTCGTGGAGAAGGGATTGTCGTGGCCTGGGAACATCAACATGCTTAAATCAAAACCATGTCACATATGCATGCTTGTTGCTATCACTATTCATGGAAAGCCGACTGTCGCGGCGCGGGAACACAAACCTGATTGTATCAGAACATGCGCTTTTCGCCATGCATTTCCTTCGAACACCAATTAATTCGTGCGTGGTGATGACCCTCCTGCCTAATGAGTCTAAAATTGGTGCAGAATAAGAGCCGAACACACCGTCAATGACGATGATGTTGGCGCCCATCATCTGTATTTGTAAGTTCTACACTTACGAACCAGTCTTATGAAAGCTTGTCTTACTACTGTATTGAGATGTGGTATGATGGTAAATACAAATACATATTCTTCTGCAAAGCCAAGACTGTAAACCAAGCAAGTGTGGACATCAAGTAAATCATCATCTCGTATAGGTGGAAGGCATATATATGATGTTTTTCGTCATGGTTCAGTTGTAAGTAGTTGCCGCTTATGTACCTCTTCATTACTACTTAGACGATCTCGGTTTAATATACCATGTTTTTGTTCGGTATATTTGACTAACTTCACACTAATTTCTGACGAAGATTTGTTTGGCATTCAGTACTGACATACAAGGTCTGTAGGTAAAAAATCGGTGTCATAGGTTAACTATTCCGGTGTCATAAGTTAAAATGTAGCTAACTATTGTCTAAGCCTTCGCTTGATGCCTAGTGACTTAGTTGATATTCAAATACGGGTCATGCAACTATATGTCTACTGACCATTGTTAGCAAACTGATTATATAGTTATTGTTGGATGCTCACATAATATTCAAGCAGCCTGTCAGCAGTGCTTGATTAAAAGTTTGATAGTTTGTTCACACGCAACAGTTACGGCAACTTATATGTAGCACATCGTTGGCTAAAGCTCAGTCATATGTAACTGATATTTCACCAGTGTTCAATTAATTACTACTTAGTTTAATTCGGTGAATACTCCCTCGGCATGTAACAAAGTATTTACTTCATCTCTTACGCATAGTTCGCTACTAGTGAAACGATATCAATATACATACTTCTGAAGTATTGTATATAACATGCTATGACTCCGTCGTTCAATGGATACTTCATGGGCGTTTCGTATTTAGTGCTATCTCCTTCTCAGTGGAATGACCTACCTAAATGTTCAACCACTACTATCCAAGTACGAAGTATTTTATGTGGTACACAACTATAGTCTATATCAACTCATTGTTGATTTTTGCAGTAGGCAAATGTCAACCCAATGGTAACTAGACAATTTTACTATGAATATATGTGTTCTTAAGATTAAACGTTCAATCAATATTTCCTGAATACGAAGTATTTGATGAAGTGAAAGGTATATGAACTAATTCAAAACAATAAGAAATATTGCACAAGTCCACGTATCGTGCATGGTGCCTTACGGCAGGTACAATACAAAATGATCAGCAGTTGGATAGGGTTTAGAATGTTGGGTTTCGACATGCACACTCGCTCAAGCAGGCACGGCTTCAAGGTCTGAGAAAGTGTCCACTATTGAAAACCGCGCCCCTATATACTCTTATGAACAACATATTGGACAAAGTCTTATATAAATCAACGTTCCCTCGTAATGCGCCCTCGTGATGTGCACGAGACCGAGAAACATCATGCCGAAGCCACAGAAACCAAAATTCATCGCGAATCCCAAAATCCAAAAATCCAATATTTTCGCGGAGATGCCATAACCAATTTTGGATTTTTGGGATTTATGGATTTTTAGATTTTTGGATTCTCATGGAAATCCAAAATTCCAAAAATCCATAAATTCGAAATTGGTCCTGGCATCTCGGCGGAAATAATGGATTGTTGGATTTTTGGATTTTGCAGGAATGGTGCTCGCTTGTTGGACCATTTTGGGACAATACTATCTACAACGTGAACGTGGACAGATGTCCCCGTGTCGGAGATGGTCAGATGTGAGGGACTGTAATTGAAGAATTGGGGGGTCACAGGGAGGGCAGTTGCGTTCTTGACCACGCATCAGAAAGTCAGAGATTTACTCCTGTCTTTAATTACGAAAGAGAAGGGTGGGCACATTGGGGGGGGGTACCATACCTACATACATATATATGTATATATATATAGAGTAGCTATTTATATGTATTTATTTCGGGTTGCGCAGTGGCGCAATATGCTCCGCTGATCACTCATCTGGCATGTCGACGCTTCCAGCACGCTTGACTCGATCGAGCCGGGCACGCTTCCTAGTTAGATTGAGGAACGACGGACAATTGAATTGAGGCTGGAGGGGAATTTGCAGGTGCAGGTCCTGGTCGCCAAAGAAGCTGACCGTGGCAACCAGGCGAATCTATGCTCTCGAATAGCACGGCTATGCCACGTGATACCGGCGCTGCCAATGCAAGTTGCCGTGAGCTTGCATATCACTGACTTGTCTGGATGTGTGTTTGTGTGCTCGAGAATTAGCAGCGGGCCTGGGTTCAAGTTGCCCGCCGATCTTAGAACTAGACTTTTCCGTGCAGCTCTAAAAACATCCGTCAGAGAGGCATTCAGTGTGCTGCCTGGTCGAAATCACTGATATTGAAATCCACCGGTGACAGCGGCACCTTGGCACTTTCTGTTTCCCACCGTACCCTCCGAACTTGTCCTCATGAATGTCTGAGAACTCCGCCCATGTGTATTGCGGAATGGCATACGTTGGGTCAAACGAAACGGCTTCCGCATCGTAGGCAGGGTTGAGTCCATATCGATATGCCTGATGTAGCATCTGCAGTTCCGAAGCCTAAACAGCATCCGATCTTCGGCTCGAAAGGACTCTTGACTCGGAACGTCGCCGTCCACTGGAAGGTATAGTCTGTGTCATTCTGAGGATTCGTGATCTGCGGCAACATATCGTGGACATAGGAGCATGCGGATGCAGTCACACGGTAGTTGGCCTCACTACGCAGTCGCAGTGTAGAGCCAGCAAATATCGGCTGTGGGCCTGATATTTTTGATCAGAGCAGAAGAGAATCCACAAGCACGCGCATCCAAGACCGAGGCTTTCCAGGAACACGGCAACCAGGGGAGTCCTGTCTTTGATACAGCGCCAAGCATGACACAAACTATCTTTGACTTCCACGGGTGCGAGGCAGGAGTGTGCAGACTTTAGGCCTTTCTGGGTCGATCTCTGTGTCCGCTTGCACTAATATGTAAAGACCTTGGGAATCGTGGGTGGCATGGAGCCAGATCTCTTTGCTTTCCTATCTTGGCTCCATGCTGCTCGAGGCCACCCTTTCAAGGCCCATGACGACCTTCGACGCATTCACAACCTGAGAGCAGCATCGGAATGGCTTTGTCAAGCTGCCTGAACTAGAAGCCCTGCCAGTGGTAACTGCTTCGTTGTAAGTAGGGTCGAAACGAAGACGTACGTGCCGGTTTCGAAGAGGTTCGGCTGGAAAATCTGCCATGTGGGACACATAAGGGGAGTGTCTACCTGTGGTGTGGCTTGGCAAGCAGGTCGGGTCTACGAAGGTCGTCGCTGAGCCCTTGCAATGCTGCACGACCTAGGAGCAGAACCAGATGCAGCCTTGTGGCCCCCGAAGTTCACATACAGTCGGCATGAGCAGTCGAAATTCAAGGCTGGCTGCATTCGAGTAGGGAGGAAGGCTAATGCCGTCAGCTTGGTTGTAGTCCTGATAACAAATGTCAGAAGTCACCTCATCACTCGACAGTACCCCTCATAGTCAGTCTTTACACAGCAAACGCAAGGAGACCTTGTCGCGATATGTGAACTTCATCGACTGCCCAGGCGGATCCGAAAGGGGATCTTGCACGTCCATGCAAGCGTCGGCAGTCTGCGCAAGGGAAGGTCACTCAACCCTCGCTCGTGCTCGCACTCTTCGTGGCCTCCCTGGCTCTTATTCTCTATCTGGTTCTTTCTCTCTTCCTCTCTTCCGGGCCAGACCAGAAATTGCTGAGGGCTGCACCAGCTGGATTGAGGGGCCCTGTTGAGGAGTTACTACCACAGGGCATCAATCAACTGATCAGAACACGCATGCAAGGGCCTGTGTCGCAAAGCAGGGATCTTGCGTGCCTCGCTCGAACTATATAACCGGTGCATTGCTGATGGAACGCGTGCTCATGCAATCCCATGCACAAAGCAACTCTGTCAAGACTTTTTCGACCCCACGTCTGGCTCACTGCTCATGCTCATCTGCTACAGTGAGATGGGAAACCAAGCGCAACAGCAGGTCATCACCACAGCACAATCTGAAATTGCTACCTGATGCTGCCCATTGCAACAACCACTTCCGCAACACATGGGGCATGAACAAGCACTCGGCCCTGCAAGACGTGCAGAGTGTTAAGGCAGCGCCACTGGCCGACCGCAGTCACGCTTCAGCTGTGGCAGGGCAACTAAGGCACTAAGCCACGCAACGGCTGCGCACTCTACTGTACCAACTACAGCCGTGCAAAGGTCCGCTAACACTGATGATCTGCAGTCACCACTACAGCTGCTGTTGACTTAAAGAAGCAGAAGGATGTCCCTCACGAATCAGCCAGAACTTTCAAGATCGGGATACCACATCATGGTGACTGGATCAACACAAGCCGTACGCGCGATCCTGCAGATCGGCATCTGGCGATTCAATCTTCACGCGCATCCTGAATGGCGGCGTGTTTCCAGGTGTCCTTGCATGCCAGGAGCTTCCACGGCCCTAGCTGCCCTAGCTGCTAGGAAAGCGAAGTGACACCTTTGCATGCTGGAAGCAAAGACCTTTTCCAAGCACAGGCGTTTCTGGAAGAGCACTCAAACCGCCGTTCCAGCTGCTCCTCATCACATGTTCGGCGAAGCTACTGACGGTTTGAGGACCTCAGCAAACAGTTGACTCGAAGACAGCCGAACGCCCACAACGATCCCGCAAAGCACGTGGCCGAGAATGCACATGTGAGATCCTCGTCAATAGAGAGCACCTTTTGAGCAGACATGTCCATCAGTCGTGTATGGATGCAAGACTGACCCCCTCTCCCGAAATGAAACGCTGATGAGCACCGCGGCGGCGTTGTCGAACTCTCCGCAGTAGTTCGGTGCCGAAAAGATTGTAACCTCGGTAGTGTAGGCAGAATCCGAATGGTGGTGACAGATGTGACGGTATTCATGCTTTATGCATGTACTGTTGCGATTGCAACGCCGGCAACTACAGCTATGGGTCACAATAATGTCTTTCGTGGTGATAACTGTCGCTGTCAAGTGTCCAATCCTCTTTCAGCAAAGAACTCGTACCCATCCTCAACCACCTGTCAGAATCATGCCAGCACCCCCTGTCGCAAGACACTTCTGCCGCTTCTTCGGGGGTGTGAGAAAAGCGTTTCTGCTGACCGAACACTCACGATTCCCTGCCTGATGTGCTCTGACGATCCTTAGAGTCTCTTTCTCCTCTCATCGCCGTCCAGCTGTGAGATGCTCTGTCGGCTTTGCGAGTTGTGCAACTAAGCTGCAGGTCAAGGTCATGCGCTCTGAGGAACTGGGTGACAATTGCCGCGCCAAATGAAACTGACACGCCACGGTCATTCTGTCCAAAGCCAACAGTGGCCTGTTATTGTTGCAGACATTCATCTTAAAGAACTGTTGGGCATGTGCGCTTGCATGCGACTCGTTTATGACTCCATTTGCCTCCGAGGGATCCGACCACAACAAATCACAAAGAAAACCGGAGTCCGGGATGTCTGCGGGCCTGTGGCGCAAATGCGCACTCTGCAATCAATACAACTGACAGTGCCGCTTAGCCTCGGCATGTCAAGCACGATGCCTTACACACGGCTGTGACACTGAGTGCAGCCCTTGCCTGACAAGATCGTTGATCTTCCGTCTCAAGTCGACGCTGGAGTCCATCATGTCTTGGGATAAGCCACCATGCATGCAGATCACCTGTCCGTGGACTAAGCACTGGGACATTAGGATCCCTTCAACGAGTGCAGTTCCCCTCGGGCTGCTGCAGATGCATAGTGTTCTATCAATAAGACACGGAAGTCTTGGCAACGTACAAACACTGGCAAACGACATTGGGTTTCGAGCTAGTGGACAGTCGGCCTTGTCGGCGATGATGGCACAAGCCGGCATGTAATTGAACACGTCGCCTCGAGTGTACATCGGACTGCACGGCTCCAGGGAAACAACAGCAGTTCCTTCGTCATGCGCCATTCCAAGCCAAGTTGCAAAACTTTTTCCAAATTCTGACGTGGAATCTGCTTTTTATTTCGTCATAAAAGCCATAGATCCTGCATCAATGCACTCGATATGCAAGACCATGCATGACACACATGTGCCGAGTTGTCAGGGCACATCACGAATCAGCTAGTCACATCCTGCAGATGGATGGTGACTCGTGGTTTCCACGAAGCAGGAAAAAGTTCTCAGGGAACTTTATCTGGCAGGCGGGGCGGAGCAGTGAGTGGCTATCCAAGTGTCAGCGCTCATGTACTTGAGTCGCAAGACCAGTATCCGTCAGTCGTGGCCTTGTAAGCAAAAAGGAGGCAAATCGTTTCCAAGCTGCGCTTGCCCCGGTCCACATAGTCACCGAGAAAAAGATAATTCGCCTGACTTTCGAGGCGACGGCAGATGCATGTGACCGTCTTTGAATTGGCGCCTGGGGTGGGTAGCCGACTGCATCGAAGATTCGCAAGAGATCGTGATACCTCGCCACGTCGCCAGTGAGCATGCTCGTGGCAAGAACATCTGTCTAAGTCGAGGCTGGATACTGTCCGTGCACATCTCCGCACAGGTGTAGTGGCGACTTGGTGGGGGCAAGTTCCAGCGTTTGCTGCAAGAAATTGGCATGCTCGGACGACAACAACCGGGCCGGATGCGTCCAGTTCCAGAAGCATCGGCTGATTGTTGAATATTGCCATAGACTGCTCGCATAAGCCCACCACCGTCTCCTTCCAACAAGGCCAAGCTGCAAGACAATCGGGAACCTGATGGGAACGCTGTCCGTGATCGTGCCTCCGTCATTTGGACCATTTGTTGAATGGGGCTCCTGCGGGAGAGTAGATACGGCGAGAGCTCGAAGCCTGGTTCAGCATGGTTTGCGACTACACTCTCGGTCGAGTCCCGCCAGCATCCTGAGGACTGAAATTGGAACTTGTGCTCGGTCTTACAGCTTCAATGAGGCGAAAGGTCTCGGATTTCAAGCGCTGGGGCGATCCCAGCAGGATGTCGGGGTTTCACAGCAGCAGCGAGAGGTGTAGACATGCAGACATACGCGACAAGGAAAACACAAGCAATACAGAAGTAGCCGCGATTGCAAACTTAGTGGATGATCGGATTGCCGTGGCATACTGTCGTTTCTAGTTTCTAGTCTAATACAACACTTGCACCAGATCTTTGGAGTACAACTGCGAGATCTGGGTTGCCAGTATCGATTTGCGAAAGGCTTTTGATCGATCGTCGGCATCACATTGAGGGTGAGCTTTGGCCTGACGCCACGCGGCGTATGAAGTCCAGAGTTCAATCTGCACTCCGCGTGCCGGCAGGGTCAGAAGCATACCGTAGCACACAACACAGTTTCGGAGCCCATATTGTCAAACAGAATGCTTGGCTAGTGTTTGCTGCGAGCTGGGATCCAACTCGCCATAACAACAGCCGAAGAGCAAGCCTGGCAGACCTCCGAAGCGGTGGGACGGCGATCTGAGATGTTTCAGTGGTGCATATTTTCCTTTAGCAGATGATTGGCATGATGAGAATGACTCTTTGCGACAACGCTATATCCAATGTTGTAAAGATGATGTACCGTAATTTGATCCCACCTGTACCCACGTCGTAGCCTCTGACTCCAACAGGTACAATGCAAAAAGTGCACAGTGCTGCCCGCATGAGACAGGCCTGCACAGATGCCTCCACATTCGAACTTCATTCCATGCTTGCAACAATGCAGGATAACGCAGGCATGACTGAAGTGTATCCATGCGTTTCGGTGCGCATGGCTTCTAGCGCGCCTGGTTGCCTGCAGTACGTGCTTCACGTGCGCATGCTATGTCTTGAATCGAAGACCCTCGACATGCACGCAGAGCCGCGCGCACACACGCTAACACACAATTGACACACACACACACATTGACAAGATGTGGCTGCGTGGAAACTCGGTAGGATTGTCATCAACTGATGATAAAACGACTGTTCTCCCATCCTTTTGCGAACATATAGAAGTTGGTCAAGGACTGCATCCACATCAATCACCTGCGGTTTGAGTGGCCGACCGAGACAGAGAGAGAGAGAGAGGCACACGGATCTTTGTCCAAGAAAGCCTCTGTCTTGCGCTTCTTCTGCGATGGCTCTTTGCCAGCCTCCATGAACAAGCCGCCCGTTTACCCTGCGGGCGCCGGAGCGATCCGAAAATGACACCTGTTGATGACGGTTGCAGGCTTTGACCTTGCCTGTGGCGGGCACGGGCCTGGCTGAGTGAGGACCTCACCTTGAGCCCTCGCAGCTGCATGGTTCGCGGTCCCTGCCTACACTCAAGATTCTCGCCTGACACATTCGCAGCACTCAGCCACCACTTCGATGCACTAGGATCGGAACCTTCCTTCTGGCAGCTGTAGGTGTAGGTCTCGGCATTCATAAGACCCGGTCAGTCGCATCGTGAACTTGCTGTGGCTGCCACTCACTGTAAAGCTGGCGGTAGGAATTACTCAGTGCTGGGGGGCGGGCAATAGTTGCCAAGCTGCTTGCCTGAACGCACTGGAAGCTTCCACAATGTTCCTGCGGATGTGAAACAGCAATGAGCCAACTGCGGGGTCGGAGCAATCCAGGGAATCAGTGAAGTCCACAACGATCGCACGATCCCTGGTCATGTGCTCGGCTGCGTGCATTGGACGTCACATAAGACGCCCAGGTCTAAGGCATGACCGGCCTGCGAGATGAGAAGCCCGTGCCTCCGTAGAAATTAGTCGTGAGGTCGCCAAGTACCTTTCATGGCAGCACGTGGCAGCAGCACCACGAACCCCGTGCAGTGTTTTTTGCTATCTGCAGCGCACCACTTCTACTTCTGCACTGACTACGTTTTGAAGTGTCAGGTCCGCTGTGGCGTTGCTGACGTTGACCTCTCCGGGGAAGTATGGTGCTTCGTTGCGGGTACTCATGACGAAGCACAATCAGAACATGCCTGGCCGGAGATGGTAAAGATATAGGTCTCCAACGGCTGCAAGGCGAACGGTTTAACCTAGGCAAGCCATGAACTGACGAAATGCTTCTTCACTCTTCTGTGCAGCAGATATCCTAGGGCCTGTTCATACAACGACCTGGAGAAGAATCCCGATACGTCGTCGAGGTTGATGCCGCTGCCCCACCTTAGCAGAAGGCGGCGTGCTGCATCAAGGGCCTACCCTGACGAGACAAGCGACAGCTGCAGCGTTTTCAATGGTCAGCATGTTCCAACGACAAGTACGCACTCCCACGCGGCCTAGAATCCTCCGAGGCAGATTTTTTCGACAGCCCGTACTGAAGGGGCACATGGATGCGAGTGTGCGGAACTTTTGTCGTCAGGCTTACGGCCCTCGCTGCATTACTATACGAGTTCATGCAGTTCCCGATTGTGCACACGCTTTTACCACCACGAAGCCACGAAGACGTTCATGCTGAGCTCACAACAGCCGGCACAAATGAGGGCAGCAGTGCGCACAAAAGTCCATGCAGCCGCAGCTTCAGAGACCCATTCGATGATGAGCTCTAGACCACTTTGGCCTAGAAAACGCATGATATGCAGTCGAAGATTCGGCATCGATGTGGACATGACACAAAACGGATCAAAGTGAGTATGGGGTTTTCTTGGTATTGGTATGCCGCAACAGCATCGATGCTTCAGAAGGTGGTCTGGAAAACTGAAACAATCTCCGAGACGGATCATACGAGGGTCTGTGAGGCATGCAGGACAAACCGCTGGCACAAGAAAAAAGCGCAATGCCAGAAATTTAGCGGCGACGAAACCGCATCATCGATTCTTTCGCAGTGCAGGAGGACACGACATGACTTGCCAGAATGGAGTGAGAGTTGTACAGGCAAGCACCGAAGGCATAACAAAAACGGTGGGCGAGCCTTTCCCCCATCTAATCGCGCGTTACGACGCATTTTCGGAAGTCATTTTTTCCCTCCTACCTAGCAAAGACGAGCCCGCATTGCAGGGTAACTTCGCAGAACAGCTGAAAGTTCACATGACTGCATGGCGGCATAACACAAAGGCTTCCCACCATGTAACCGCGGGATATTTGAGCAGTCTAAGACGCTTCTGGGCGTGAGCTGTACAAACTCGCGGTTGCAAGGTTCCCAATATTCTTGCTTCGGCAGGGGCCGGGGTACCAAGAATGCACAAGCGCGTGCAGAGCATAACAGAAAGTATAGGGCTCGCTGCACCAGTAATCAATCATAATTTGTCTAAGTTCTAAACGGTATGTGTTAGTCACTAGGGAAAAAGCTGACGCCATTGACTTTGGCAGCTGACGACAAAGGAACAAGGCCATGGCGACGGGTGGACGATGCCACGACGACGGGTGGACGACGACGGGGCGGCGACGCGACGACGACAGGACAACGACGCGACAACGACACGACGACGACGGAGCGACGACGACGTGGTCGTGCGTCTGTCGCGCATCCGCCGCGCGAGCGTCGTCTGTCCGTCGCACGCCCGCCGTCCAGCCNGCCTGACGGATGGACGGCGGGCGCGGGACGGACAAACGACACTTGCGCAGCAGATGCGGACAGACACGCGACGGATGCACTTCGCTCGTCCGTCTATCGCGCGTCCGTCGCACTGCCGTCGCGCCTCCGCCGCGCTGCCGCCGCACATCCGTCAAGTGTCCGTCGTCTGTCCGCCGTGCAGCCGCCGTCCATCCGTCATAAGGCCGAAATAAGCGTCGTCAAAACGTCTTCGCATCGTCAGCATGTCGTCGCAATGTGGTCAGGTCGTTGTCTTCGTTGCCGTCGCCGTCGTGTCCATTTCGCGCAGTCGTCGCAGCATCGTCGTATGCTCGTCGCATCGTCGACACACTGTCGTCGCACCGTCGTCGCATCGTTGTCGCATCGTCGTCGCGTTGTCGCTGTGTCGTCGTCACACAGCGCCGGACCGTTGTCGCATCGTCGCCGTGCCGTCGTCGAAACGTCGTCGTGTTGTCAGTTTCCTGGCCGTCAAGACCCCTCCTCTTATACTAGAAACCATGCTCCACATGTCTTCAGAGCTTAGATAAATCATAATCAATCGAGACATCCAGGGCCCCGGCGTGCTACAGCCCAGTATGCTGCCTTGCCTGGTGAGGAACAGGCATCTGCTGGGATTCTATCCGAGCTATGCAGTGCAGCAAATTCAGGCAGTGGCAGCAAAACCGCATCAGACCTGTGGTTCGAGGAAAATGCTGCATAAGAGCAAGCGAAGCGTTGGTAATCAAAGACTGCCTTTTACACGCCGTCCATGTGTACTGGACTGCACCACGTCCCAGTGCTTCTGCGCACCTGGCGGCACCAGGACCGCACGGCAATAATGTTTTGGAACCTTGCTATTTCGGCTTCAGGCAAGCACCCTTCCATGAAGATCTCCGATACCAGGCTCAGCGAGCTCTCGACCTTCCAGTTCAGAAGTTTTGAAGCTGAAATGGTCTCTAATGGACTGCGCCTTGAGCTGCCGGGCATACGACCCATAGATCACCTGCGCGATTCCGGGCGCAGCCGACTGCCGACAGGAAGCTGGTGACTTCCCGGCCATCGGGGGAACTGGTAGCGGCGACACCACCACACCTTGGACATCAGAGCACGGCCTGCAAGTCCAGCATGGCAACAGCTAAACCGAGGACGGTGCTGTAATACGTTGTATCAGACAAAGCCGGGTTCCAAAAGGATTGCACCTGTTTCCAGCCAATCTAAGAAAACTGAGACTAAATAGCAAAGTCTGGCAACGGCTCGTTTGAGTCTCAAGCCGTGAGCGAAAAGTTGTACCTAGCAAAACTCGCCAGGCTTCCTCCACACTCAGCACACGTACACCGCAGGCGCACAGTGTGTTGCCTTGCATGAGATATGGTGGAATTCGAATGACCTGTGCTGCCACCTGACGGCATGCTACCGGCATCATAGATCATGGAGCTTCCATTTGTCTGCTCTGATTCACTGCCAGATTGCCAACTACGGCCCCCCTTGGCACTGACAATCTGGGGAACCAGCAGGGGCTTCGGCGGCCATCGCCGATTCCACGATCTTCTGAAGCTGGCGTATGTGAGGTTCTGGCCTTGGCTGAAATCTCGGCAAAACCCGACAGCTTTTAATTCCCCAGGCACAGGTATGCCAACTACCTTTCCTTCCCACTCGCGTGGCTCCATGATCACAGCGGAACTAGACCACGGCAACGCAGTGTATCGGGGTCGCGACCCCGGTGCCAGCGAAATGAGATGCAGTGTAAACTGAACTAAGCGATCGCCATAACGACCTCTCCTACTCGGTATCAACATATCAACGGAAAAAGTTGCAAATCATATTTTGGTTCCTCGTTGAATCTCCAGAATTGCGTGGCTAGCATCTGGCGAGCATGTAATGTTTCGAAGCTTCAACTTCATGTTGTCGAAATCTACATCTGCATGATGGAAGCTTCTCAGCTTCCCTTTTCTGTTTAAGCGTCAGCCGGGTCTAAAAGCCAGAGTATCTGCGCACGCAGTTCGGCTCGTTGAGTTTGCACGACATGCCTGGCAGCTCTTCCTTTTCGACATCAAACAGGGGCCTCCAGTTGTGGTAGATCATAGTGCGGGAGCCGCTTGTGGTTTATAAGACAAGCATGGTACTGGAAGGGGTGGCCTCTTTCATGTAGAGGACATGGTCTGCATGCTCAAAAACCTCCTTCGATCCTTGGATGAAAACTTGTACGACAACCAGTTCTTGCATTGCTTCTCGATGCCCTTTGTGCTTGCGTAGGGGCTGGTGCGTCCCGGCCAGCAAGATCGTGCTTGGTCTTGTTTCAGGAAACACACGGTTGCAGAGGCACAATACATAGTGACATAGCGCGAGTATTATGATAGAGACTTGCATGACTTCACGTCAGCAAACCCTCCCTCAGCCCTGCCCCCACAATCTGCTGGAGCATGCTACAACCTTTGACAGCATCTGCCAGGGGCTTCAAAAATACTAAACTGATGCTGCTGGCAGTCACTGCAGCCGGTACAGGTAACGACCCCAACTTTCTTTAACATGAAATCTTGTAAGGATCAGATTCGCGTCCTTTTGCACTCGCACCGTCACGCTGTCATGGGTCAAGTAGCCATACAAGCAAATATAATATATATATATAGATGTATATACACGCATGTAGCCCGGACATGGTGCTCCCTTTCACACTGAGGCCTCTGCAAGAGCACGGAACTGTCAATGGAAGAGGTGAGTCGCATAAGCTTCCCGAATCGGTCGGACGAAGAAACTTTTCACGGGTGTGAAGGAGTTTGCTGCGAGTCACTGGAGACTGGGTGGATTGATGTTGGTTGTAAGAGCTGTAAGCAATGATTTGATGAAACCTCTCCTGCATTGAAAAAGCTGTAAGACAGCCCAGATTCCGATTTCGCTTGTCACACCTACATCGGGAAAGAACCGACCTGTGGAAACAGCTTCACAGAAAGGGTGCAGCCGAACGAAGCCTGGCAACGAAAATCCCTCGGTTTTTGCATGGCCACAGCGTTCCGGCCGGCGGTGAAGACATGATTCAGCGACGATAGCCGCTGACTGCATGTCGGCTCATTCAGAGGCTGAACTTGCGAGACTGTAAGGTGTATATATATATGTGTATATATATATGTGTGTATATATATATATGTATATACACACACATATATATATATATATATATCCGCCGACCCCGCTTGCCGGGGCGGCGCCAGTTCTGTCCCGTGAGGTTGCTTCCCGAGAGGTTGGCATCTTACCCCTACCTGGCCACTACCCACACCTGGCTG
>BGNK01007432.1:1013-17980 GCA_003297005.1 Symbiodinium sp. clade A Y106
GTGTCTGTTTCGGCCCCGTGTTGTGGGAAACACATGGACACACAGGAAAACAACGGCACTTTGTGCCGGTAAACTCGGCTGAAAATGTACCAAAACAGAGTGTTTTTTGCAGGAAAATAAACCAAAACAGAGTGTTTTTTTGCAGAAAATAGGTGTATAATTTACACCCCAAGGGGTGTAATTTACACCCCCGGGGTGTAAATTACACCCCGAAATTTACACCCAAAAGTGCAAATTTCATGACAAAAATTTACACCCCAAAGGGTGTAAAAAATTAAAAATGTAAAATGTAAATTTACACCCAAAAGATCTATCAGGCAAAGCGAAACATAAAATCAGAAAACTCAAAGGAATAAACCGCTTTCGAACCCGAAAAAAACTGGGGCCGAAACCACAGGGTAAGGGCAGGGCGGGTTAAATCCAATTTCGAATCCACCTCAGCCCCCGAAAGACAAGGCAAGAACAGCAGCCGAGCCGGAGGCAAGGGAGTGNTCGAAGGTGTTTGCTAGGAAACATCGTAGGTGTTTCCGCTAGTACCTACTAGCTATTGGGGGTTCACATGGCCGAAGACGAACATGCTATGTCCGTGGCCATTGTGCTAAAGAGCCCCCCGAGTGGGGGGCAAGTTTGAAGTGCCCACCCAACCCACCCTGGAGATTGGCTAGCCTGGACGGAGTTCCGGCTAGAGACTTTCTTCGGGGCAACAGGGACCTGTGCCACACCGCGAAAAAAAAAGAGTGAGGGTCTGCGTCAGCTGCTGTGTCCGTGTGCTAAAGCCTAGAGCTTTACAGCTACGAACCCTAGGCGGGGTCCTGCTGGGGAGGTGGCGGGTTAGGAAGTGCTAGCTAGTGTACTGTCTCTACTCACGCATTCCCAGCCCGATTCAGTAGTTCTCGATGAGATAGGCATACTTGACGGTGGCTGCCGAAGACCTTGGATGAGCGTTTCTTGCAGCTTCAAGTTCGCTTAGCGTTCTTTCTTGTACGTCCTCTTGCAGCTTCAAGGCTCTTCTCAGTTCATTCAGCTCACCGTGCAGTGTTGGAAGCGTCTGCTTGGCGCTGTTCTCCACTTGCCGTAGCTGATCCTCGGCCTTTTGCATCCTCTGTACGGCCATGCTTCGGAACTCTTCTTCCTCGTCAAGACGGTTACGAAGATGTTGCTGTTCTTGGACGCCAACACCAATCCGATCATGAAGATGTTGATATTTTCGCAATCCTTCGTTACGGAGATTCACGACTTCCCCTGCAGCCACAATTTCCTCGTTCCTGATCAGTTGAAGATGTTCCCTCATTGTCATAAGGGCATGTTCCGAACTCGCCGCGTTTGCGCGAAGGCGAAGACCTTCCCTGGCTTGTGCATGAAGTTCAGACGCCAGCATCTCGTGTTCTTTGGCCATGATCACACCGTCACCTTGGCTCCTCTCTTCGATGTTTGCCAGGTTCTCGGCTGTCTCGTTGCGTTCTTGATGAAGACGTTGTAACAATTCCTCCGCAACGATGTAATCCTGATGCCTTTGAGCTTGACTCTGTTCGTTGATCCTCGTCACAGCCAACTCGAAGTCGTTCTTCATCTCCTGGTTGATGTTGTTCATATGCTGCATGGCCAGACAAGCTGTGTCACGCTGCCGTTCCAATTCTTGAATCCTGATTTCTGAGCCCTCATCTTCCTGTTGCATCTCCCTCATTTCCGAAACCAATGCTTGAATGACACCCTCGAACTTCTGGATCTCGCTTTGATGGAACATTTGTGCAATACGTGCCGATTCGAGCTGATCACGGATGCTCATCTGGATGCCTTCTCCGCGTTCTCCGGTAGGCAAAGGAAGCTGAACAGGTGAAGCGTCCTCAATCGCTGGGATTGTGTCCATGTTACATCGTTGGAGTGGGCTAAAGCCAATTGCACCGGGTGCTCGTCTGTCTCAGAAGACAAGACTCTTCTCCCGGTCGTCGTTTGACTCCTGCCTCGCACCGCGGTTGAGCTCCGCGATCTCCGAGAAGAGGAGCTTCTTGACGAGCTCGGTTTGGAAACCCTGTCCGTCGTTTTGGGACTCTTTTCCTTTCTTTTCGCTGTCAATCGCACTGCTTGCATCACAGGCAAGGTTGGCACGTCATTCTCCCGACCATTTCCTTTTGTCGTCCTCGATCCTATGGATGTTGGACGCGAAGGGGTAGCAGATGCCCTCGATAAGTTCTTCGCTTTGGGAACTGTCTTTGGGGTAGCAGCTGAGGTAGGCCTTGCTTTGTCCTCCTCAGTGGAGCTGTCAATAGACTGCATTGCAACCTTCTCGGCAGTGGATTCTCCAGCCGCCGGAGCTGCAAGTGCACCGCCAAAGGTCCATGACGGTCCGTGTCGTATCTTGACTCGACCCAGAATTCATCGTTGATGTGGTAGAGCAAGTACCAGTTGTACGTGTAGGCAGAGCCTACGGCTGATAACCTGCGTGAGGTTCTGGTACCGATGATACCGTGTATCTCGTACTAGTTATTGATTCTCGCCTTACCCGAGAATGATAGTGTGGTTGCCCTTGTTGTACTTTATGGTAGTCTCCACACACAACGGTGCACAGCAGGCTATCCCTCACGCAGGCAATATCGGACCTTCCTTTTCTCGCAACACGAGCAGAATCGATATGTCTGTGCGCCGGGATCGCTCTTGCCAATCGGGTATTGCACGGGTACAGGACTTGCTAGTCTCTGCGTGCTTACGAGTCACAGGCTTGAGCTTGAGCCAAAGTTGCGTTGTATGCGGAGCATACTATACTGGAGACAAGGGCCGCTAGGCGGTGCCTTGTTCCTGGTTAAAGGCTTGAGTCAAGGTCCGCGAAGCGGTGCCTTGCTCTATGTACATGATTGCTCATGACATTGGACAACATAGCTCGGATTGCGATACCATCGAATTGACCGAGGCATCGAGGTCCGTTCGCAGTTATTGTTGCTATTATTGCTTTATTACTAGTATTCCAAATTTACGATTATTCCATCAATACTAGTAAGACTATTGATACTATTATTGCCGTCTTCAGTATTATGTTTCAGGCTTTTTAGGTAGTGCAGTTTTTGGTATTGTTTTTATGAATACGATTATTTTTATCATGGTTATATGTTTTTATTATATACTACTCTTTTGATTGTTACCGTTATTACTATGATTGCTATTTGCACTTGTGTTGCTTTTTTTACTTGCATGACTACTACTGCTATTGTTACCAGTATGATTGTTCTTGCAATTCTTATTGGTATCGTTGTTGTCATTATTGTTCTGATAAGTAAGGGCCTTGATGTCCTCTTGTTTGTTGCTATTAGTACTATTCATCATTTTTCTGCTTTTTGGCTATTGTTGTCACTATTACCATTATCACTATTGTTATTGTCATGATTACTATGCTTAGTATTGTTTTTATTGTTGCCATTTTACTACTATTGTCTTCACTATCACTACTAGTTTTTTTAAGATTGTTATGATTACTTTTCTGTTACATTAACATTTTGTATTAGTATTTTGTTATTTCTATTGCTGTTGCTTTTGCCATGGTTACTCTTCTTGCTATCCCAGCTGTTACTACTATCTCACGTGCGCACAGACGCGTGCATAACAGTGCTTTGCTTCCCATCATCAACATTATGACCGTTATTACGATCATTACGAACAGTACTGGTATTACAGTTATGACCATTCGTAATAGTTACTATCATGACTGTTAGTACCGTTTTCATTCCGTTGTTGGTATATGTGTTTTCTTATTACTATTGTTGATAGTATTGTGCAAGTATTGCTGTGATTGCTGCTTTTTTATTGTTTGGATTGTCACTAACGTTACCATATTTATCATTCTTCGTGTTACTAGTATTATTGCGTTTCTTACTGTTGTTACGTTTGTTAACAAGATTTTTACTATTGCTGCGACTATTACTACTATTCTTACTTTTACTGCTATTGCTACTGTTGTTACTATTGCTACTTTCACTACTATTACTACTTTTCAATATACTGCCACTCTTGCTATTATTACTACCATTGCTATTGTTACTATGAATACTACTACTACAATTATTACCTTTGTTACTACTATTGCATCTACTATTACTATTACAACAATTAATTACTATTATTATATGCTATGAGTGCTACTCTGATTACTACAGCTATCACTACTACCATTGCTTCTACTATTACGTATTCGTCCCATTGTGACAAGTTTCACCGTTTCTAAGTATTGCCATTATGACAGTTATGTTTATTGTAGTTACTATTTGGACTTTCATGACTATGACTGTTCTTCATATCAACACCGAAATCAGCCAAAACGCCAAGTGAAACAGTACGGTGCCTGTTCGCTGATAGCTAGCTGCTAAACGAGGCAGGCAGCAGAACTGCATTGTTTGTTCTTGAATCTGTTTAGTTCGATCCTGGCCGCTTAGCCAGTCTCTTGATCCCAAACATGTATTTTGACCCAACACCGACGCCTGCTATGGGGGGCCTTCCCTCTGTCTCTCATTCTCTGTCCACTCTGTCAGCCGAGACGGTATGTCCACTCCAAGCCACGTACTAACGATTGTGGAAACAGTGTTCAGGTGCGGCAGATCCTCTTTTTTTCGGAGCCTTGGTCCGGGAGCCTTGTGGGATGCTTGCAGGGCTTCGCGTGGACACCAATGGACCAGCCCAGGATGTTGAGGACCATGTGGTCTACATGGTGGACCTGTTGAACGCCTCTGCTGTGGCGGAAGTGGTAGTTGGCATTCAAGGCATCGTCAGGGGCAGCCCGTGCACTGAACTGACACGCATGTGCCCACCATCTCTCGACAGAAAGAGGGTTGATGCTGGAGCAAGCTGTGTGAAGGGGACCAGCTTTCAGAGACGTTGTGCAGGAATGCCGGGGGACTTCGGGGACACGCCTTACAAGCGGCCTGCACTGCAAGCCACCTGCTCAGCACCGGAATCTCAGCACCGACCGACGCCGAATTCGTTCTGCCTTCATCTCGTTAGGGCGTCGGGCCGTTTGAAGTTCAGCCGTTTAGAGGTTCATAGCTTCAAAACGCCTCAACGCCTCTGTGCGAGTCTCTGAGAGTCCGACAAAGTCGTAGGCTTTGCTCCGCCACCCGGACGGCCTGGCACTGGACCCTATTGCTCAGCGGCTGTGCCCTGGCCGCATGTTTGATCAGTTCTTTTGTATTGGGTTTGAGGTCTGGGCGGTGCTCCTTACACTCAAGCCCATACTGTCGCATTATCGACATCCGCCTGCAAGAACAGTGTAAGAAAGATGTGTCAAAAAAGGGTATTCTTGTGAACGAGCACGGCAAGAAGTTTCATCTAGGTTCGGATCGGTTTCCGAAATTACCATGCATCCTCAAAATGTCTGAAAAGCGGAGCCACGGCCAGTCAACACACGACCCCAATGTCCACACATTCTGTGATTCTTCCACGCTGCTTAATGGAACCCACATATCGCACCTTGTTGCATGGCAATGGCTGTTCTGAATCGTAACCTGTTGTGCTCAACTATCCTGCGTCTGTTTGACGCACCTTGGCACTCAGTTTTGTTGGCGACTCCACCAGCGCTGTCCGAGTCGTCGACCTCGAGCATCTCGCCAGAGACTGCCGTCCAGCTTGGATCTGGAGATCATGAGCTTGACGGTAAGCCCAAAATAAATTCTTTTGTTCGAGTGGCGGGGTTGGGGTTTCCAGTCTTTCGTTGTGTCGTGTGCAGGTCTGGGGTGCTCACCCTGGCGCTCGTGCGTCCCGGATTCCAGCACGACTCGGGCAACCATGGTCCCATAGGACCAAACTCTACTCCTCTACTCTGCAAACACACACTGTATCTATGCATATATATCCAAGCACACTGTATCTATCTATCTATTTATTTACCTACCTACCCATCTACCAATGATCAATGTATTCATTCATCCATCCATGCATCCATCCATCCGTCCTTCCGTCCTACCTTCCATCCATCCCTCCTTCCATCGATCTGTCCATCCCTCCATCCATCCATCATCTGTCTACGATCTACGTATTGATCTATCTATCATCTGTCTATCTGTTTGTCCGGCCATTCGCCTGTCTGTTTATCTGTTTCTGTGCCTACCCGTCTTTACTGTCTATCTATCTATCTGTCCGTCTTCTGTCTTCTGTCTTCTGTCTATCAGTCCGTCTGGCTGTCTGGCTGTGTGGCTCTCTGGCTGTCTGTCTCCTTGCCTCTCTCTCTACATCTCTCTCTATATCTGTCGATCTGTGTCCGTTCGTCTGCCTATGTGCACGCACGTCTGATATGCATGTGTGCAAGTAAGTACGCACGCTGTTATGTATGTAATGTTAATAACCCCCCTCAATTAAGAAACTCGTTCCCGGAAGCTCGATTATCAACCCCCCCAACTATAAAATTGGATCCAGGAAACTCAACAATAACCCCATCCATGGTTCCTAGGGGGGTGGGGGGAGTTATTATGAGGTTGTCATGATTGTGCGTATACAGGCGTACGTAAGCAGATATCTAATATATATATATATATATATGCTCACCCCCCATATATATATATACACATAATATCTAATATATATGTATATATGTATATATATATATATAGATGTGTATATGCTAATCCCCCCCAATTGACACGCACGACCTCTGAGTGTGTGTCGCCGCTTTTCGAGTCTACAGTAGGAGAAGTTCTGTCTGTGCAACATCAGCCATCTACCATCGTAGACGCTGATATAAGAAATATTCGTGTTCCTCTAAAAACTGTTCACCTTCGCGCGTGACCTTATACACAAGGCCAGTGAATATTAATGACTAATACTAGTACGAATACGAATACTAGGGTTACTAGGATTTCTATTCCTACGAATAAAAATACTCACCTTTATATATTGACATTTAACATAATACCAGTAGTAAAAATAATCCCTAATATTAATACTAACATTGATATTTGGTTGAATACTAATAGTCGAGTCTTGCGGGTATCCATACTCATAGTAGTAGCAACGGTAAAACTGATTATAATACTATGAAAAACATCCACAGTAGCAGCAGCCATGTATAGATGTGCAGACAGCTGTTGTGAACAAGCTTGGCTGTGGAAGCTCGCCTGATATCCCGCATGCTGTTGCGGCTACCCTACAGGGCGCCCTTAGTGGAAAAAGTGAGCTGCCTCACTCCTGCCGCGCCGCCGGTAGGATTTTGATGGTAGGCGGACGCTACGACGCTGCCTGGGGCAGCGCTGTGCTTGAGCCCTTCCGCTTTCGAGCTTTGCCTGGTGCTGCAACGGTGTGGCCAGGCCTTCAATTCGCAGCTGCCCGCCTTTGTGCCGGCGGCTCTTCCTCTTCGTGGGCAAGATGTTTGGCAACCCGAAGTTGGAAGTGGATAGGTTCGGAGTAGGCCGCCGAAGGGTGGAAAAGGAAAAGGGAAGAACTATGTGCTTGCTGTCTCCGAGGGCGACCCCCAGGACTATGAGGACCCTGACGCCGAGGCCTACTACGAGGACGACGGCGGCGAGATGGGCGATGACAATGGCTTCGCCGACGACGCCGCCGACTCCACGACCGACGGCCTTGACGCCCTGGTCCAGGAGTACGACCTGGAGGATCAGGAGCTCGCCGACGCCTTTGCCACGATCATGCAGCGCAAGAGGAAGCCGCCTGGAGCAGGATCCCCGTCTTCAGGAAAAGGGCAACCAGTTCCATTCCGCGGCGAGATGAGCTTTGACAAGGCAAAGGAGACACGGAAAACGCCATCAAGTTCCTGAAGCAGGTCACTCCCTGCACCGCCTGCGGCCAGCGGGGACATTGGAATGGGGACGAGCAGTGCCCAAAGAGACGGGAGAAGAGCACTAGCCCCACCAAAGGAAAGGGGCCGCAGCTGAAGAAAGGGACCAAGACGAGCTGCTTTGTCCTCCCCGACGCCCTTCCGGAGGCACCCGACTTGGAGGAGAACTACGTCGCCTACCCGGACGCTCTCTCCGATCAGGCTGCTATCCTCGCGGACCCCGAGAAGCCGGACAACATCCTCACCGACATTCCCTTTCCCCGCGGCAGCTTCTCGAACGTCAAGGAAATGACCGCGGATAGCGGCGAGGTGATGATGGTGAACAAGATCGGCGACGAAGTCTGCGAGCACTGTGTCTACAATGGGGGAGAGGAAAAGAGGCTGCACCGCGCAGCCAATGGCCACAGCCGCTCCGTGTCCTGCAAGGAGCCTGCCTGCGACAAAGTTATCTTCACGGCCAAGAGGAAGGAGCCCGTTGAGCTCTGGCGCTTCTTGGTGTTGGTGGCCCTGGCAACCAAGTGGGGGCAGCGGGCTCGCGGGCGTGTGCCAGCGTGTTGCCTCTGTTCGGCAGCAGGACCTCGAGGAGCGCGAGTTGGAAAAGAAGAGGTTCCGCGAGATGACCTTGATCATCCGGGGCGCTAGCCGGTTGCAACTGCGAGGCCGGAGCCCTGACGCAGAGGGGGAAGAGGAGCTGAGGACCGAAGGAGCGATCAAGGACGAACTTAGCAATCTCCCGGACAAGCCCGCTTCTTCCAGCGCCTACCCCACGGCAAAGATCGTCCGACCAGAGCGTGCTCACCAAAGAGTTTACGTACGGCGTGTGCCTCGCGCCGGACGTGGACCTTCCACCTTTTCCTTCACTCGCCGAGGAAGATCAGGACATCATTGCTGTGCCGCCTTCGGACCTGAGCGTGTGCGGCCCTGAGACCCCCTTTGCTGGCATGTCGTATGGACAGATCTCCTCGAGCGCCCAGCCCGCACCCTATTACAATTGCCAGAACCTCCTCACGTTTGCTCTGGGAAACAACCCGATGCAGCCGGATGTGTACCGCCTCGCCTTCTACCTCTACGGCAAGCTGTGTCTTCTCAAGCGGACAATCGACCGGGCCCACGGCAAGGAAGAAAAGGAGCCCTCCAAGCGAGAGCTCCCCGCCGACAACATGGTCATTTCGAGGAGCTTGCGGGTGCCTGTGTTGATGGACCCTTCGAGGCTGGACGTGGTGAGCGAGCAAGACTGCGAGGTCATGGCCACTTTTGCCGATGATAAGGGGAAGGAGCCGAGCGAGAACCCGCTTCAGGAGCCCGCCAGCGTGCCAGAGATCTACGCGAGCACCTTTTCTGACCCACCGGGGCTGGCCATACTGGACAGCGGCTGCACGAGAACCATGCATGGGGCCGAGTGGGCAGCCAGATTCGAGGAGGAGCTCTGGCAGCGCAACCTCCCTTCATCAATGAGGGCACGCCAGCAGTTCTTCCGTGGTGTAGGAGGGCAGATCGAGAGCAACTTTGTCAAAGGGTACCCCGTGGGCATTGCCAAGATCAACGCGAGATCTTCAGCGCCGAGACCCCGGGCTCGCTCCCCTTGCTGATCTCGCGCCCCTTCTTGGAAGAGCTCGGGGCGATCATCGACATCGGGCGCAGCACTGTGAGTTTTACTACGCCAGATGTCCAGGATATACCACTTATTAGAACTGAAAAGGGGCAACGTCCTCGACTACAACCTTGACCGCCTGCACGAGTTTCACCCCGATGGTGCCGAAGCCCAACAGGACTTCATCGAAACCCTGCGCCGGGAAACCGAGGATGTCAACTCCTTCCGCGCCATTGACGACCGAGCCCCGGCCGAAGACCCACGGGAAGGCGACGTCGCAGAGGACGCCTTCTACTTTGAGAATGCCGTGGCAACCTGCAAGCACTACCAAAGGAAAGCGACGACACGAAAGTCTAAGAAGATCCTCTCCATGAACGGTGCTCTGGATGGAGACGATTGGCAGAACAAACAAGTTCTCACCGGGCGCATGTTCCTGCCAAGGCGCCCCCCCTTCGGGAAAATCTGGGTGAAGCAACTTTTCATGCCGATTCATGCCCCGGCTGGGCCTTGCTTTGATGTGCGTCGCGGCTGGCATGCGCGTTGGAACTCCCTTGTCATGGTCTACCGTTGGCTGGGAAGCGTCCACCTCCAAGGGCCGAGGCTGGATGAACAATGACATTCGAGCAGAGGACTCCACCTTGACCGTTCTTTCACCTTCTGTGGCCGAGCTTCAGGGATGGCAAGCCTCAGGTGTGCCAAGACGCATAAGCACCAAGGAGGCCCAAGAGAAGGAGAGCAAGATCCTCATCATGATCAACAAGTTCGTGAAGGACCGCCTCGCCGCCAAGAGGCACATCCTCCTGGAACTTCCGTCTCCAGGCTACCTTGAAAGAGAAGAGCTCAAGGACGTCGCCAGACTCCAGTCCGAGGGCTCATTGTTGAGGGTCACGAGGAAACCGGGCAGGCTCTGCCCGTGATTTTGACCTCCCTCGTCACCTTGGAGAGCGTGCACGATGCATGGCCTCCTTCACCAACGCCGGGATGGACATTGATAGAGGAACTCGACCTCACCGACGATTACCAGGAGACCGAGGCAAGCCGGCTCGACGAGATAGTCCTGAATGCGATGAGCCAGCAAGCCGCCGTCGAGACCTCTGCGGTCACCACAAGGTCCAGGAAAGCTTCCCAGCAGAGACGAGGACAGCGTCCCAGCGTGGAGCAGAAGAGGGAAGGGCGAAACAGAGAGAGACCCTACAGCGCATCCTAAGGAGACAGGGTGCAACCTCTGAGGCCATCCGCGCCGTCGACTACATGGCCTGCGATACTTGCGGTGACACCCTGAGGAGAAAGAGACCTAAGCCCGTGCGTCTCCCAAGCAAGTACGTGTTCAACGCCCACCTCCAGCTGGACGTCTTCTATGCCACAAGGACGCTGCAAGGACCAGCTTTGCCTTTTTGAAGGTGGTGCGCGACGCCACAGCGTTTCAGGTTGTTTGCTGTCTTGGAGAAGCGCAAGGACCTCCAGCTACTCGCGCAATATTGAGACACTTCCTGACCTCGTGGTCTGCATGGGCTGGCCTCCCTGAGTCGATCCAGGTGGACCGCGGCAAGGAGTACCTGGCCCGCTTCGCCGATTACCTCAAGAATTTCGGCGTGGAGCAAGAGGTGATGCCACTCGAGGCACCCTGGAAGAACGGCCGAGTTGAGAAGGCCGGCGGGCTCGTACCTCGTGACGAGGAACGAGTTACGACTATGTGTGCTAGCTTACCTATTCTCCTCCGAAGCTATCGAAGGTAGCTTCGCTAGAAACGGAGTTTCGTTGGCTATCGTCGCTCGCAGGAGAGATGTTTCCGACATGCTGAGCAGAGGTAGCTGTGACTTGGAATGGCTACAAACATTGATGTGACCGTTGCCATTCTGGATAAAGTCCCCCTCCTAGCTCTGGCGGGAAAGACGCGGGCTAGCACGCTCAGGCGCTATGTCACCACCTACTCGCGTTGGCGTCCCTGGCTAAGGGAGGCTAAGGATGGACGCCCGCCAGGCCTACCAGCAGACCTGGCGGACTACATCATGGCTAGAGGTGACGAACCTTGCGGCAGGACCGTACCCGAGGCCATCATGAAGGCAGTGTGCTGGATAGAAAGAGTGGCTGAGTGGGCGGACTCCCGGGCTACCACAGGGAGGATAGCTTGGGCCATCAAGGACACGATCTATCCTGGAAAGTGCCATGGACCCGGCGCGCGCCTAGATATATTCTGGCTGGATGGGAGAGGATAGTCCTGGATTGGGAAGTTGCGGTGGCTGGCGTATCTGGGCCTGGGCAAAGTTGCTCAAGGCTACCAGTATGCATCTCGGAGAGAGCCTTGTTCGAGGATCCCACTTGGCTAGCCGTCCGCTCCAACCTCTTGAAGGACCCAGCGCCTCCTTCCCAGGATAAAGGAGAACGGGGTCCTCGAGAAGAAGATGGCCGCCTACACTGACGCCATGGTGGCTACAGCTGGGCTCCTGGCTTGGTGGGTATCCCAGTCAGCTAGGGGCTGGTCGGAGCATAGCGAGCGATCCGTTCTCCCAACACGACTCAGCCTCAAGCCAAAACCTCCTAGCGGACAGAGACAAGCCGAGAAGAGGGGAACCCGAGGGTTCCGATTCGGATACCTACATCCGTTCCTACGGCGGACGGCTGGCTAGACTGCAGGCCATCTACGCGGAGGCGGCTAGGGCTTGGGACCGGGAGGAGCAGCTCGATGTGGCTGGTTTCTGGCAAGGCCACTGCGGCGTCTCTGAACAGCTTTGGCGAGAATGGGCGGCCGTGAGGATAGTGGCCATGGTTCCGGACCCGGAGCCCCGGTACGAGAGGAGATCCCGGAGAACATCCCCGATAGTTCGGCTAGTGAGCCGGAGCTGGGGCCGGAGGTCCACCGGCGCCCGCCGAAGCAGCTACTTAAGAAGTCTCGGTGCTCCAGCCCTATCATGGTGGAGCTCCCACGTAAGAAGTTCCGGCTACACAAAGGCGGCCAGGCAGGGTGGTGGATGGGACGTCGCAGATGTTTAAGAACTCGCGAGAATTTTCGGCGAGACCGGAGAGCGACCAATATACCCACGTTTGCCGGCTATGTTGGCCGAAGGGCAAGGGTGAGGGATCCCAGGCCAGTGCTACGAACACGGGGGACGAAGCCCCCCCGCCGGAGGCTAGCGGGCTGGGATTCCCTGGGGGCTACCTTTGATCCCATGAAGGATAGCGAGCCAAGATAGTCGACCGAGTGGCTAGTGAGGTGTTATCTCCGGATAGAGATATATCTTTCCCGTTCTCGGATAGATATGTTCCTCCTGGGCTCTCCTCTCTCGGGCTCGGTCGGGGTGGTCTCCGGGGAGAGGGAGAGAGTGAGAGGAGAGAGTCACGTTGTTGCATTTGTTTTGTTTTGTGGGGTGCAGGCTGCGAGGTTCAAGGCAGGCTAGGACGGCTGCGCACTTGCTCGTTTTCCCGCTAGGAAGTAGGCCGCTAGGATGGAGAGAAGCAGGTGCTGGCAAGTGCCTGCCGTCGCTAGCCCAGAGGAATCCGCTCCTGCACAGGCCTTCGGCGAGAGACCGAGACCAAGGCTACGAGCCCTTCCCGGCGCCGGGTGGCTATCGACTTCGAGGCCAGGCCAAGAGCGAGGCTAGAGGGCGTGGTGGCAAGGACGGCTATGTTCACCCAGAGGTGGACCACCCACTGGATAGAAGGCTAGGAGCTGGGCACTACAATGAAGCAGTGGACCACCATGGCTAGCGATGGTCGGCTAGCGCCGGAGAGAGCGGCCCTTCAGCCCGAACTGGGTGTCCCTGAGTTTATGGTCAAATTGAATTGCCAGTCGTTTTTGGAGCAGAACTGCCAGTATTTTGTATGAGGTGTTCATGCAAAATCGAAATAGGACGATAGTTCTTCGCGTCCGTATCTGCACCTTTGCCTTTGAAAATGGAAACAATTTTCGCCCCTCCCCAATCGGCTGGCATAGTACTTGTGTCCCAGATTTCATTGTACATATGCAGCAGTTGTTCTCTGGCGTCCTGATCTAGCAGCACGAACAGTTCGGCGGGTGCTTCATCCGGGCCCGGCGCTTTATTGGACTTGGTGCTGTCTAGGGCTGTGTTTAATTCATGCATCGTAAACCTGGACTCATTAGGTTGCTGGAAAGAGGTGTGGTCTAGCTGGTCTTCTTGCTATGTGATCCGATGCAATGGCCGGAGCTGCCCACTGCATATTTTGTAGGTGGTCGCGCATGACCTCGTGTGTTTTAGACCACGGCACAGGTGAGTTGTTGTGAATGAGGTGTGTTCGCTTTCCCGTAAACCCCTTCTTTTGTCGACGCACTGCGTTCCAGACAGTGGAGTTGGCTCCAGAAGGGTCCTGTAAGAGCTGGTCATGGACCCATCTGACACGGTCCTTACGTGCGGCGCGTTTGGCCTGATTGCGAAGATGTTTTGCATCGTTCGTCTGCGCTGCCTCGGCTTTGCGCGCCTGATCCAAACGTTGAAGTGTGTCCCGTGTGATCCAAGGCGTCCTAGGGACCTGAGTAGCTAGGGGTATGTGGTCCTTAGCCGCTTGTGTTAAGTGCTGAATGGTGCTGGTGGCCGTTTGCGACGGGGTTCGTTGCGGTGTGTGCGGCACAGGAAGGACCGGTTGAATGCGAGCTCCGGTTGCGACGGTAGATAGTTTGCCCTGCTCTGCTAGCCTGTCTGCGCGTTCGTTGCCTTCCGTGCCGACGTGAGCTTTGGTCCATTTGAAGGTGACCTTTATACCTGCTTTGCGATATAAGTGCTGCGCTCGTTATACCATAGCTTTGTGTACTTTACTTTTCCAGCGGCCCGTGATTATATTGATAGCCCATTGGCTGTCCGAGACAATCTGTACCGAGGTGTGGCCAGTGTCCGAACAATACAGAAGCGCCTCAATGATTGCAGAGAGTTCACCCGTATTGTTAGAACCAACACTATAGCTCCTAAGAACGCGGTGTGGTCTCTAGACGTTATGACCGGGCCTGACGCTGAAGTCCAAGACTGATCAGCCGCCTGATATGTCCAACCCCAGCCTGCCGCAGTACTTGCCGTGGCTTTGCCCTTGGAACCCGAGCCGTCCGTGAAAATACGAAGGTGTGGTCTGGGGGCGGTGGGGACTTCATCAACGCACTGTGTCGCAGCTCCTGTGTTGTCCACTTTCATGGCTTCCCTAAACGCCTGGTTAAAAGAATATCTCTGGTCTATTGTGGTCCGCCTGAAGTCAAAACGAAGTCTAGGATGTGAGGGCTGCATTCTTTGCGCAAGCTTAACCTGGATCTCCGTTACTAGAAGGTAATGGTCTGAAGGGAAGCCCGTATGAAGTTTCGATCTGCAGGAGTTAACACCCGAAAGCCATTGTGTTCTAACGAAAGTGTGATCGAGCCTCTGAAATCTGACTGGGTCGGGTATAGGTTGTTTTTTGGATGCGGGGAGGGGCTGCGGGAGATCCAGAAAGGATCGAATGTGGGATGCAACTACCAAAGAGTGATCTCTATCCTGTTGCTGAAGCTTAGCGTAGAATTGCTGCATGATGAGAGGGTCAGGAAGATATTGCGACCAATCAGCGGGTGGCGCCGCTTTGTCCCTGTACGTGATTTGTTGGAGCTGTGACGGGGTTTTGTACAATGCTGCTTCTACCAGGTGTAGTCGCTGCGTGGTGCGCACACATAATGAACGATTACCCGTGGCGGTGTGGTCTATCCACTGCTTGCCCTTACCATAGGTGTACGGTCCCGTAACCCCCTGATCACTGCGGTGTGTTCCTTGAAAGCGTATTCCAAAATGGTTCTCGAACTGAGTTGTGGTCGTGACCTGAGTGCGGCGCGTAAGCTCCCAAAACATGTACACGGCCCCCCTTCTTGTTAAACACCAGGTGTAATAGTCTGTTAGAAACCTGGACAATGTCAGCGAGGTGTGGTCGAACCCTAGGATGCACCACCGCCCCCACTCCAGCGTGTTTGTCATTGGTATTACTAGACAATACTACTAGGTGTTTTTCCGAAGTATAAGAATAATAAGAAGTACTCCTAGTCTCGCTAAGCATGACTACGTCCAGATTGTGTTCTTCCATTAACTGCAAAACATTCTTGAGTTTGAGTATGTCCGCGAATCCTTGAACGTTCAAAGCACCTACTCTAAGCTTGGAACCGTAGCTTAATAAAGGAGGTATGGTCGGAAATTTTTGAGGTCCTTTCCTAGCTGTTCTCCTGATGCCGTCCTGCCATAGGATAGTCTTACGGAACCACACAGAGTTCCTTTGAGTGGCTTTCGTGGGCGAGGTTCGAACAGCTGGAGGGGAGCCCGCCCCCTCCAGCGTTGTGTTTGTGCTTCCTTTGCGCCAACGGCGGTATGCTCGACGAGCCCACCTCCTGTTGGTGCCCCCTCCGGTCGCACGTGGTTCGTCCCTCGTGGGGGTGCACTCTTCGCTGGCTCCCGTGAATTCTACGAATTCCTGAATTATGAGAAGTCTTTTTATGTAATGTATTGTGTAAAAGATGGGTTCTCCGTTCTGGGTGAAAGCGCGTCGTCGTCGTCGTCCCGTTCGCCCCTTAGGGGTCGTCATCGTGGCGACAGACGCCAGAGGTGTGTTCTGGGGGAGTATGAGGCTTGGGCTTTTGGTAGGAGTTCTCCTCAATAACAAATCCGAACGAGAAATAGGAAGGGGCTCGAGTGTATGTCCAGTTCTGCCCATAGCTGATACTAGCGATGTGCTTGGGGGTGTGGTCGGGTATGGAATAAGGCTACTTAGGGAAAGTACGAAGCTTGGACGTTGGGGGATACCAGGCAGGGTGGGAAACAAAGGGTCTAAAGAAAGGGCTGTGTTACCATGAAGAGCATGTTGTAGTCGGTTTCTACGGGCTTGCTCGACTACTGAGCTGCGGTCCGGACCGACGAAGTTGAATCTAATGAAACCTGAAATTTCCTAAAACCTGCAGAAACCCGCATTTTACTGGAAAGGCCTATTGAACCACGAGAACCTGGTAACTTTCCTGTTGGGTTCTCAGGAGCTGGTTTTGGGCTTGGAACCGAACAAATGGTCTCAGGTTCTTGAGGCTCGCCACAAGGGGGTGTAAACAAACCTGAGACCATTAATATTGCCTAAGAGCCCAGAAGGAAATTTAGCACCTGGTGTGAGCAAGGCTGAGTTAGCGAGATCCCTAGCCGAATAAGTCCTCAGCTCCGCTGAGGTGTGACCGGGGCAGAGTGCCGGCCGGCCCAAAAAGGGATTGAGGTGACCGCTTCTCCGCTTCGACTCCGCCGATGGCTTCAGAGGAGTGGTTCAGACACCGATTACGGACCGTGCACGTGGGGGCCTTTCAGGCACCCTTAGCACCTTTGCCCTGGCCCTTCACTCCCTGGGGAGTCAAAACTGGAGCTGGGCTCTTGGGCTGGGCGGTGTGATCAAAATCCTCCGTGTTATCAAGGTCCATGTCAGAGGCGGAACGTCGAGCTGCCGGTTTGCCTTGAAAAGTGGCGGCGGTGTAATCTCCCACTTTCTGGGAGTCTGCGCCAACCTTCTCTAAGTCGTTTTCGTTGTGTTCGGGTCGTTTTCGTTGGACTTGGGGCTCTCCGAAACAAGGGGGCCAATGCGTGAGACCAAAAAAAAATGTGGTTCATGGCATGGTAAATCCCTTCGGCT
>BGNK01007433.1:0-2500 GCA_003297005.1 Symbiodinium sp. clade A Y106
CACAGCAAACAACCCCAAGGAGTAGCAGCAAACAGATCAGCCGTATGCAACGGCTCCAGCGTGGTGAATGACACCTGCGTGTACACAGGACATCCGCGCCAAGGCACAGAACTCTAGAACAGATGCGGCCCAGGCTAGCCAGGCAGGCGAGGCATCCAAGAAGGAGGCTGTAAGCAACCACGTCCAAACTGCCAAGGGTCATAGCACTGCCATGTCCCTCAAAACTGGCAGAACTGAAAGAGTCTACAAGTGCGATTTCCTGACTCTTCCAGACACAATCGTGATGACCATCATTGCTGACGACTGGCTCAGCGGACACACCCAAAGTCGACATCCAGCATAGGATCAACAATGCCAGAGCAATGAAANCAATCGTGATGACCATCATTGCTGACGACTGGCTCAGCGGACACACCCAAAGTCGACATCCAGCATAGGATCAACAATGCCAGAGCAATGAAACCTGTCTGATCGTGCCTGCAGCTTACCTGCCTTCTGTTCGTGCGTAGCTGTGTATGCTGTGCGGCAGTAGCAACACCAGCAGACACTGAAGACGCCCGCGCCGACCGCGAGGAGGTAGAAGGCGAACAGTCGCGGATGGCCGCAAAAGCGCCATCTGATTGTGAAATCTTCTGCACAGTCTGAAGAGGTTGCTCTTCGACCGCACTGCTGTCGCCACCCGCATCGTCGTCGCCCCAAGTCACCACAAATCCAGCCGCAAGAATAGCAGCAAACGCACTGAATGCACTGAACATTCTGTAGTTTCTCTTGAACGGCCGTACTGTCACTACCCGCAGCAGCAAAGCCCCAGGTTAGTAACCTGGGGCTTTGCCGCCATCCTCGCTGGTGGATCTGTCGTAGCTTACGACAGATCCATCGGCGAGGATGGCGGCAAAAGCCTCAGCCGTGGCTGCGCTTGGATGTCTTGCACGTCGGTCAGCCGCTCTTGAACACGACTGCTATCACCACCCAATTCTGCATTTCCCCAAGTCACGACAGATCCGTCAGCAAGGAGGGCAGCAAAGGCTTCTTTTGCAGCTTTGATTCGATGCACTTCTTCAACTGCTCCTGAACCGAACCGCTGTCACCCCCACAGGCTGCATCGCCCCAGGTCACGGCAGATCCATCGGCAAGGCAAGAAAGGCTTGAAAGTTGCACGCAACAGTCCCCCGGCAAACCTGCAGTGTCAGAGTCAGCGAGTCACCTTCTTCCATTCTGGCTTTCTTGAAACTTTGGCATATACTTTCCGACCCATCCAAGATTTCTCCGGAGGAGTGAAGCAGTCGG
Source organism: Symbiodinium sp. clade A Y106 (assembly GCA_003297005.1). Taxonomy (NCBI): domain Eukaryota; class Dinophyceae; order Suessiales; family Symbiodiniaceae; genus Symbiodinium; species Symbiodinium sp. clade A. Next base: position 1,288 of record BGNK01007433.1, read on the forward strand.
CCCTGCTCGCCGACATCCAGAGCAGCCTGGGCCCTTCTCTTCAGCGTCTCTACGGTCTCATCTGGCGCCGCTTCCAAAAACACACTCTTGCCACTAAGCAGTCCGATTTCCACACTGACGGAAGTGGTAAGAGTTTTGTGAAGCTTTCCTGTTTTAAAGGGGTCTATAATATAAGATTTGATTGTTTAAAGGGGTCTTTCGTGTAGGGGCTACTATGCAGGTTTCGTACAGGGGCCGTAGGCTGCAAGTGGGAAGCGGGGCATGGCTTGATATTGCGGTGCTTCGAGGGCCATGCGCGGTTCGTGCTACTAACTGCACTGAACTATCTGACTTTATGAGGGTTTCTCTTAGGCTTCCTTTCAGGGTTCCTTTTGGGGTTTCCTTTTGGGGTTCCCTTTTGGGGGTTCCTTTACGCGGTTCGAGCTTAAGCCAGTGCTTTTGGGGCTGACGGCTTTTTGGCATGTGCTGGGTAGCCGTATTGGCTTCGGCGTAGCTTTCGATGTCTCCTCAATAGCACCTTATACGAGCAGGCTGCAGAACTTCGCCAATATACTTTGATTCGATCTAGCTGTCGTTGACTTGAAAAGCTGCTAAGCTATTGGGGGCCGGAGCTGTTTCAAAACAGACGAGCAACATGCCTGTGATTATTCTGCTGTGACTTCTTCAGGTGCTGCTCATGCAAACTTTCTGAGAGCGGTTGTTTGGGAGCTGCTCAGATCATGTGGGAATCGATGCAAGAAGACTCCTACAGTTTGCGGTGCTAGTTGCAAGATGGCTGCTAAGACGTTATTAGTGCTTCAGAACGAAAATTTTGGGCTCATGGGGGTTAATTGCCTAAGATACGAAAACCGTACGCAAGTCAGGAAGGGCCTCCATAATTGACACGGGGTTTGGAATGGTTTTTTGTCTACATACCACTAACTACAAATATACATATTATACAAGATAATTTGAGGCTTGCAAGTCTGCGCATTTAGGCAAGGCAGCGACTGAAGCCAAACCGACACAGAAGCAAACCGATTCGGGTGTGGATTTTAAGTGCCTCCCTCACCGTGCTAGCCAAGCGAAAATGCTTCGCAAGAAAACAGCCGTGGATCCAAGAAAAGCAAACTGCAGATGAATCAAAAACCTGCACAGTCGACATCTAGACCCTGAGCCCAAATCCTAAAACCCCCTACACGCTAAACCCTAAACCCCTTGACCGTAAACCCCA
>BGNK01007433.1:7500-17941 GCA_003297005.1 Symbiodinium sp. clade A Y106
CGACGAAATGATGATGACGACATGATGATGCCATGAACATGACATGATGATGACGACATGATGATGACGCCATGATGATGACATGAACATGACATCATGATGATGACATCATCATGATGACATGATGCTGATGACATGATACAAACCCCAAAACCGCCAACAACCATGACAATCGGTAATCTCTTTTTTCTCGAGGTGTACGAAGTGCTGCAAATACCAGTGAATTTGCTCCTCTGTTGCAAACGCACCGTGAAACGCAGGTACTGAAGTACTTCTCCGCATTCGCACACGACAGAACCTCGAGTTTTTGCAGGTGTTCTTTCAGGCATCAAGACAAGAAACGCAGAACTTTGAACCGACATACAACCAAAAAACACGACTATCGGGATTCTGTGTTTTTGTCGATTGTCGAGGTGTACGAAGTGCTGCAAATACCAATGAATTCAATGCCTTCTTGCGAATACACCATGAAGCCCATTAGTTTTGTGATGTTTCCCAGTCTTACTCCGCACTCCCGCAAGACAAAACCTCGAGTTTCTGCATGTTTTCCTTGTTTGAACAATGCCTGAACCTTGTGTTCCAACATCTTCGCGCGAGTACTTCCCAGCTGTAAGTATTCGCGAAGACAACATGCTCCGAATAGCGTAGCTCTGTTGAGCAAGTGGAAAATCACTGGTATTTGCGGTACTTTCGAGCTCTTGCAACAACTTCTTCTGTTATACTGCCCCATGCTCTCCGGAAACCCCCAAGGATTTGCCTCTAGGGTTTCTGGGGTTTAAGAGTTTAGGGCTGAACCTCAAGCCCAAAGCCCTGGGTTTAGGATTGAAGGTTTAGGGTTTGCGATTTCGGGGTTGGGCTGTAGGATTCAGGGTTGAGGCATAAGGATTTAGGAACAAGAACCGGGATTCTGCAAACAGACTCCGGGAAACAGGATCTTGGAAACGGAATCCCGGAACAAGATCCTGGAAAAAGGATCCTGGAAACACAATCCCGAAACAATCCTGCAAACAAAACCCTAGAAGTTTTCAATCGCCACCGGACTCTCAGATACCCAAACTAGCCAATGACTCTCTTTGAGGTGTCTTGTTTGAGGTCGGGCTGGGGCCAGCACCCACACGATACTTCCATTTGTAACTCTTCATGGCTTGTTTCATCTAAGGCTAGGGTGCTTTGTGAGAGGATCTTCAGTGTTGCGGGCAAAGCACATGCGTTACCAGCTGCTACAAGCTCGGCCTCAGCGCTTTGTTATCGCCTTCAGTGCGCTTCCGCGCTTTGTTACCCGGGTGCTGTAAAAAGATATACGCCGTGATACCAAATTTACTCCCAGCAAACCCTAATCCCTGAAAACTGAACTCTAAAACCTTGCATCAGGGGTCTCATACGAATTGCTTGAGGCGTTCGCAACTAGTGACACTAGTGCATGAGTTTTTGTCGCACTGTTTTCCCTAACGGTTAAAGGGCTATGGTTTAGGGCTTACTTGAGGGATCACGCGACTTAGTATTTAGGCTGGGCTGGAGATTACCCTCATCCGTATTGGTGCAACTCCGAATCCCTAAACCCTAAACCCCCCATCCCTAAACCGACGGCGCTTCTTGCCTGCATGGCTTCGACCTCCTCCAATGTCGGGGTGCCCAAAGCTCGGACGATCTCCTCAGTACTATTAACAGTAGTAATATTGCTATTATTCACAATAGTAATACTGTCATTAGTAATAGTAATATTCGTAATACTGTTATTATTAGCTTACGGTGTAAGGTTTAGAGTTTAGGTTCAGAGTTGTTCCAGGGTAGATTACACTTTGGGGTCCTGGGGCTACCAGGGGTTTAGTGTAAATTCCAAGGTTTCGGAAATAGAGTTTAAGCCAAGTGTTTGAGTTTTTTTTGTTTGAGTTTGAAGGCTGTGGAGTTCAAGTCTAAGGTTCAGGGTTCAGGGTTTAGGGTTTAAGGTTTAAGGCTTAAGGTTCAGGCTCGGAGTTTGAGAGTCTCCGGTCCAGGGCTCAGTGTTTACCTGTAATTGACCCGAAATCCTTACGTAGGTTATGGCACCATACGTCTAGGGTATATCCCTGAAACAGCAGGCTATTGGATCCTCAGGACACGTTTGGTACCCGCAGGGTTCTCGAAGCACCCGGGAGTTCATATCCCCACAGCAACGGCTGGGGGTTCACCATGGGTGTGGAGTTTGGAGTTAGCACGATTCCCTACATCTTCTCCGTACCTACCGCTTAGGTACTTGGGGTTAGGAACTTTCGGCTAGTTTATTGGAGAGTTTATGGGGCTTAGCGTAGGTCCGACATCCCACAACCCCAATTTCGACGCTAAACCCTTAAACCCTAAACCCTAACCCTAGACCTCAAATCCACGTCGCGCATAAACCTTAGCATCTCGCTGAGACCACTGAGGACTGTCTCTAGAAGACCCAAGGTTCGTGCCAGGATGTGCCATGATTTCAGGTTTAGGGTTTAGGGTTTAGGGATCTTGCACCTTGTAAGTCTGTAGCTGCATGATTTCATCCTTAAGCTTAGCAGGGTCCGGTGTTGGGCCACACTTCTTGCAAACTCCGTATGCCGGCTACAAAAATACTTGCCGGGGTATACCAGTTCTACCAAGAAGTACACCCTCAACCATGCACCCTAAACCCTAAAACCCTAAACCCTAAACCCTAAACCCTAAATCGCACCTCTTGCCCCAGAAGTGCCTTCTGCGTATACATCCGAAGCCTCGCCCCCGAAACCGACCCTTCGTCTGGGACAGGGGCTCGAACCATCAGGGTACACTACTGTTGATGGACAAAATCCTGCATTACCCATTATAAGGAATATACCATAATTCCCATAGTTTAGGGTCCTTAGGGTCATGCAGGATTTTGTCCATCAACCGTAGGACATACATTCGTCTATAAAGGGCTCCTAAATTGTCAACTTCGATCCTTTATATGTATATATATATGTATATTTCATGGACCCTGAGGGCTATTTCCTTGGTCGGAGAGGATGTCAACCGTGCAGACCAATCTTATCTTCTCAGCTACCGCTTCTTCCGGAACCCGGGGACTTTTTAACTAACTTACTAGCCCGAACCCTATGGCGTACATCTTCCCCCAACCTGACACCCCAAACCCTAAACCGTAGATCCTGAACCCCCAGACCCAGATTAATACCAGGACCAGGAAGAGCGGCGTACATCTGCCCCCAACTTGACTCGCCAGTGAAGAGAGGACGCCCAAGCATCATCTCGGCTGTGATGCAGCCGCAAGACCACCAGTCCTCAGAGGCTTCCATAAAAGGGTTTCTTAAACGGTTTTTGTGAAAGGTTTCTGTTCTTTTAAAGGGTTACCAGAGTTCCATCATCTAGGGGCTTAAAACTCCGAAGAGGCTTCCTCTTACGGGTTGCTTTAATAGGGTGTTTATACGGATTTCCAGGGCCTGGGTTTAGGGTATAGAGACTGTTCTTCGTTCAAGGTTCATGGTTCTTCGGCTAAGGTGTACTATGATCCCGGTTCTCGGTTCGCCGACCTCCCCCCCCACCCCCTCCCCAAGCCGAGTCTGTGTGACTGCGCACACTTTTTTGCACATGAGGGCCCCAAAACCGTCATCTGTCACGAGGATCGCGTCCCAAAGACACCCGATCCGTGTGACAGTACAAATCTTGCTTGCACGATTCACACGTGAGTGAGCCCGTCAAAGCCGTCTACTGTCACGAGGATCGCATCCCAAACACGCCCGATCCTTGTGACTGTGGACACTTCCCAAAGAAAAACTACTCCGACATGAGAGTCCTAAACAAGGCAACTGTCACGAGGACNGCCGTCTACTGTCACGAGGATCGCATCCCAAACACGCCCGATCCTTGTGACTGTGGACACTTCCCAAAGAAAAACTACTCCGACATGAGAGTCCTAAACAAGGCAACTGTCACGAGGACCGCGTTCCCTGCCAGGCCCGATCGCTGTGACAGCTGGCCCATTGCAACCTTATAGCAATTGCCCCCAAAGCGCAACTGTCACGAAGATAGTGGCCCTACGATCAATAAAGCGATAATCGTTACCAGGCAAGTGGGCAGAAGACACCCGACGACCAACCAGAGAAACATTAAGATGTTTGAGTTAATGATGNGGGGGGGATTAGCTTCGGGTAAGTCTCTAAGTCTTGGAATAGGGTTCAAATTGGGCATGCCAAGCCAGAACCATAAGACGGGCCCTGAGGAAAGGCATATTAGCAAGTCCTCCGCAGCCCACCGCATATTATCAATATGATGTATTACTAGTAGCATCATTGCAATTATTAGTCTGATTGTTATTAATAATAATGGTCTTGAAACTATTATTTCAAGTGCTGAGGAGGTGAGCGTAGTTCCCTCTTCCGAAAGACGCACTGCTAAGCTGAGGCCCTTGGGTCAGGATTTTAGGACCTATAGGGCTTAGGGGTTAGCGGGTTTCGGAAGCATAACATAGGACAAGTACATAGGGTCTAGGTGGAAGTAATTGCAGGCCTCTATATATCAACCCCGTATCGCTCGCCCACACACACCCAACCTGTAAGTAGCCCATAGCTTGAGACCGGCTCTTTGATGTTGAAGCTGGAGAATGTGCAGGTCGCTTGAGCTTTCTAAACACTCAGCCACAGCGCTTCACGAAGGAACAGCTGACAACGATAGTTCTGTGTTTTGCGAAAATCTCTCTGCCTTTTAGCAGAGGGGTAAGTGAACCTTGCGACAACACCTCAACACCTGTAAACACTGAGCACAGACAACCAAACACCATGAAGCAAAAACACTCTCACACCCATGAACAAAACAAGCAAAACACTACTGAACAATCTCTATCTTTTTTGTTTAACAAAACAAAGGCTCGACGCTGGTGCCATAGCGCGATGCTCCGAAAATCAGCTCTGGAGCTCGCCACCACCGGGAGCAAATGTAACCTGGGCCACTCTTTTCTTGCGCTGGGTTCCTTTTTGGGGTTACTAAAAATTGCTCGTTCCTTTAAGGGTTACTATAATGGCTGCTTGAAAGGGTACAGTGAGAGCCAATGAGAGCACCTGTAAGAGTAACTAGGAGGGCTACTATGGGATTCGGATTCAGTCTTTTACGAGCTTGGTATAAGTGGCCCTGTATAGTTAGCCTAGGGTGTTATTTTCTGTTGGTCCTTAAAAAATTGTGAGGCAGGGTAGGCTATTTGGGGTTGAGGACACGCTATTTTACCGCAAAGCATTGTAAAGACCAAACTCCAAAGCCTCAAAGTCTGCCGGTTTTGTCGTGTCGGGCCTCTTAATGCTTCGCGGTTTCGGGCTTTAGCTTTTCATTTCGGGTTGGTCTTCACATTTTAGCATTGATGGGTTTTGGGTAATTACAGGGTTTAGAGTGAGTGGTCGCTGCAGGTTTCTGTGAAACCCTTATGATGCGAGCTTGCCTAGGTCTTTGCAATGCTTTAGGGGTCTGTTCGTTCTGTTCATCAAGATGTAAAACCAGCTTCTCACAGGCCGTGTTTCTATGAGGCATCGGGCCTCTCCGGAAAATGGGTTCCGGTGCGACCCTGGGCAGATACCTGGCGAGCAACGCGGTATGTTCCTGCCTCCTGTGGGGTTGATAATGGGTTTGAGGGTTTAGGGCTCTTTAGTGAGCGCACAGAGGTTGTGTAAGACTCTCCCATGTTTCGACTGATGGAAGGGCAGTGCGAGTCCTACTGGCGCACGAAACCCTGTATAAATCCAAAACGCCAAACCGAAGCTCTGAACCCCCTAGAAGCAGCTCTAACACACAAACGCTAGCACTATAAACCGTGAGCTGTCGCTGTATAAATATAACCCTAGGGATCTAAGGACTCATATATTAAGGCTTTTGGGCCAAAAGACCATACTATATAAGGCTTTTGGGCTATTTTGATCCCTAGGGTAAGAGAACCCTTGAAGCCCGTCACCACCTCCGATGCAGACAGAAAGCTGCTGGAAGGCTCGCCATCCAGAACCTGTGCAGCAGCAGCGATGTAGAACCCCGAGCCCGAACTAAAATTGTCCTAACCTAAACCCTACCTAAAACCACCATAGCCTACGTCTTTGTAGTTCCATATCATAATCCGAAAAGAAACCTTAGCAAAAGGAAGTGTCATAACCTATTTCTTGTGGCTGGTTTACCCAAGTTGGCACCCCGTTTGGTAGTTCAAGGTACACCCTGTGCCTGAACCCTAAACCCTAAACCCTACACCCTAAACCCTAACAGCATCCTTAAGCCTTAGACCCGAACCCGAACTCTGAACCCATGCCCCCGTCTCAGAGATTCTCAGAGATAAGGATTTCAAGGTGTCCCTGACATCTATGCAACCGGCCGATGGTCTGGGGCTTAGGGTTTGGGATTTGGGGTTGTTGGGGGCAGGAAAACCCTCAGAGCCTGATCTCAAAAATCACGAAACTAAGCCGACTTTCAAGTTCTGGGCCTGATCTCAAAAGGTGGGATGAAGGTAGGTGGGGTAATCCCAAAATAAGAGTCCTTATATAAGGGATCCTTAATCCTACCTACCTTCATCCCACCTTTTGAGGCCTCCAAAACACCAAAGGGTTCAGGGTTTAGGGTTTAGGGTTTAGAGACCCTGCAACCCCCGAAACGCTATGCCATAAACACCAAAAGCCTAAACTGTATAGGCCCTGAGCCCGAAAGACCAGGCAAGGGATGGAACATCCCATCACGGCACCCTAAAACCCCCGAAGCCCAGACCCCTAAACCCTAGAAACCATCGAAATACCCGAGTTGCTCTACAAAGCTTGCGGTCTTCGAGATGAGGATGCTGGGTTTGTTTGGAGGTTCAGAGGTTTGGGATTTTCGGTATTAGTATATTTTCTATTTTGGGACTCTCAATTTGAGGGTAATCGGTTTTAGGATATTGGTGTTCGGATGGTGGGTAGTAGGATTTTCGGTCGTACGATTGGCGGGTTTCGGGTTTTGGGTTGCAGAGTTTGGGAGCCCCAGGCCCTACAAAATGGTAGGCGATCACCCAAAATCAGAGGGTATACTCCTTGAATAAGATCCACAGGGCCGTACCCGGGGAAACTGGGATGAAGCATTCCAGAGCTCGAACCCCTTATAATCATCCTACTTGTCGGGTATCATGGGGAACCAAAGGTTAACCTTTTTCATAATATAAGGATTATATAGGGATTATACTACCCCAAAAGGTTAAAGGTTATCTACTCTACTGCTAGGTCATTGCTACCCCTCATAAACGCAAGCCCCCAACACCGATTCTAATTGACTGTCACGGCCCCCATGCGATGGGCTCGGAATAGCTCGTACTCTTACAGCCGAGGGTTCAGGGGCCCAAAACCCTCAACCCCAAATGGCCCATTTTTTGGGGGGCGCCTTCGCCGAACCGAAGTCAGCAACTCGGACCGCACGGGAGCCCGGATCGAGCAGGATGTTCTCCTTACTTTGGGTTTAGGGTTGATGGCTTTGTGTGCACATTACTTTTTGGGGTTTAGGGGCGTAGGTATTTTCGTTGCCGGGTTGGCTTTGTGTCTTAAGGCGTTTTTGTAAAAGAATGCAAGGCTTAGGGTGTGTATGGTATTGGTTTGCGGGTTTGATTTTCAGGTCGCAAGACTGGGGCAGCTCAACGGCCAATAGGGTTTAGGGCTTAGGCTTTACTGCTATAGTGCCCGAGCGACAGGCTTCAGATCGCGATGCACGATCCGTGTTCCATCCTTGGTGAGATCGAAACAGAAGCGTTTGGAGCTGAGGGTTCAGGGGTCGGGGTTTAGGTTCAGAGTCTGACATGGTTTTTCCACCTGTATAGGGAGAATAAAACGTGCCCTCTCGTCTGATCTAGGCTCTTCACAGGAACCCCTTGAAGAAGATACGTCGACCGATCATTCCTCTGCAAACTTACAACCTTGGTTCAGAACTGCACCGCCTGAATCATTGAGGATTCTGCGTGCCCAGAAAATCCTGATGCAAGGAATGGCTCGGCGGGCTGAGTACGATGTTGTGTATGTGTACACATACATGCACACGCACACAAATTCAGGTGTGTAAGGCAGCATGTGTGTATGTGCGTATGGATGGATGTATGTAGGAAAGTAAGCATGTTTGCTTGCGTGTATGTAAGTATGTACATAAATGTATGTATGCACGTATGCACGTATGTATGTATGCATGTATGTATGTATGTATGTACGTATGTGTGTATGTGTGTGTGAATGCATGCATTCATGCATGTATGTATGTATGTATGTATGTATGTATGTATGTATGTACACACACACACATATATATATATATATATATGTGTGTGTGTGTGCGTGTAATGTCATGTATGCATGTACTGTAATGTATATTTTTGTATGTATGCATTTACGTATGTACGTATCAATGCATGTACCGCAGACTAAGGCAATGTAATGTAATGTAATGTCAATAGTGTAATACAATGTATGTAATTACCCATGTATGTAACTGTCTGTTATGCTATGTGCAAGGTGGTGTGACGTAGCGTCATGTAGTGTAATGTAGTGTCATGCAGTGCCATGTAGTGTAGTGTACGGTATGGTACGAATTCTCACACTCTGGTTTAAGCATTGAGGTCCCGGCCAATTGTGGAAACTTCATACACCGTAAGACCCGAAACCTTCATCAACCCTACCTGCAACAATGCAACCACCACACAACAAAAAGCAGCCAAGCAAAAATCCTAAAAACCTGCAATCTCGCAGAACAAATATGGTTTACTAAGCAAATACCCGAAACCATGAAAGCCCTAAGATTTGCCTAAACCCTAAAGGCCCTAGACCCTGAACCCTAAAACAACATACAGTAGTGGACCGGGTCCAGGCGGCCAAGTGTGCCAGCGCCCGAAGGAGTTGGAACGAAAAACAGCGAACATCCTCGACACCTGAGGGTTTAGGGTTCAGGATTTACGGATTTACGGTGTAGGGTTTTATGGTTTAGGTTTCAGAGTCATGCTGGGGAAAACAGGCGCCATGTTTCGGATTCTGCTGCAAGTGCTTATGATGCATGACATAGCATGTTCATATCAAGTGCCATGGCTCAGTTGGGGCTGTGGAGCTACCTGACAAAGCTCTTGCTGGCAATAAATCAACGACCTCATGTGCCTTCCTTCGGGCTTAGACTCCAAGCCCTCTGACAGTACAGCGAAAGATTTGCGGCTGAGAGTTTAGTTTAAGCATATATTATAGTACTGCAAGATACTTTAAAAAATACGATAATATAGGTTGCAGAAACGAATCCGACGACCCCACACCGCTTCCCACGTAGGGCCTGGTCTACACATCCCAAACCAAGACAAATGGTCTTGGGATATTCTACTATCAGTATAATACAACACTAGATGAGAAAACCACAACATGATACAATCACTGATTATTCACGCCCCTATATCTCATACTCGGGGCAGCTTAACGGCCAGCAGCCCATGGGAAGTCTGATAAAGTTGCGAGATCCTTGTGGTAATAAACCCCAAACCCTAGACGCCTTCCCTAAACCCTAAACCCTAAACCCTAAATCCTAAACCCTAAACCCTAAACCCTAGACGCCTTGGCCCGCCCTAAGAAACCGCCAGACTCAGACCTAGACCAAAAACGTCCCTAAGACCGAACCCCAAGGCTCCAATGTATCCAATAATTAGCTATTTGGGTTTAGGATACCTAGACTATCGAAAGTAGGTAAAATAATGGCCCAAAACCTATAAAAGGCTATTATTCTACATACTTTTGGGGTCCAGGTTTGGGTTTAAGATAGTAGTTATGTAGGTTACTGTTTTTGGGAGTATATGATAATTAGGTAATTGGACCCTTAGGGTAAGCCCCAAACTTGGGGCCCCCAAGCCGCAAAGCCGGAACTCTGGGCCTTGAACACTGATTTTGGGAGGGCTTCCGCAGTGAGGCTTGGGTTTAGGGTTTAGGGTTGTTAGGGTTTAGGGTTTAGGGCTTAGGGTTGTTAGGGTTTAGGGCCTGGGGCTCGACGCCAACACCCCAACTAGATTCAATGAACCTGAATCCTAACCACACACTAGCAAACATTTCAGGCATCCCCTCTAAAAACCCGCACAAACTTCCATACAACCTGACATAAACAACCCCAAGTCATTGGCCGTTTGCACCGAACCAGAACAACAGGGATTAGATCTACAGGGCTTGTTCGACAGGATCGGCAAATTTTGACAAATAAAGACAAATTAAAGACAAATAAAGACAAATAAANACCAGAACAACAGGGATTAGATCTACAGGGCTTGTTCGACAGGATCGGCAAATTTTGACAAATAAAGACAAATTAAAGACAAATAAAGACAAATAAAGACAAATAAAGACAAATAAAAAAAATAAAGACAAATAAAGACAAATAAAGACAAATAAAGACAAATAAAAACAAATAAAAACAAATAAAGACAAATAAAGACAAATAAAGACAAATAAAGACAAATAAAGACAAATAAAGA
>BGNK01007434.1:0-13876 GCA_003297005.1 Symbiodinium sp. clade A Y106
TTCAAGCATCGAGTGAGGAACGTGTGTGAGTGAGTGTGTGTGACTGCTTCCGACTACTGTCATCTTCTACCTCTGCGATCCTGCTGTGACGTGACCAAGGCGCGCTCCGAATTTCACATTTTAGGGTTTAGGGTTTAGGTTTTAGGGGGCGCTCACACTCGGACAATCCAGGCGAGGCATATGGTTCGGAGTCAGCTGAGTGAAACACTCCTAGAGGGAGCGCAGAGGCTAAGGTTTAGGGGTTTGCGGCTTAAGGCTTGTAGGGGCTTAGGGTTTAGAGGCTTTGGGCTTTGGGGCTTAGGGTTTAGCATGGTTGAGAATTTTTAGAAGAGGGTTTTGGGGCTCAGGGTTTGGGGGTTAAGGATGGGAGCCTTGATGTTTAGAAGGTCTTGGGAGATACTATACTATAAGTATATTAAGGAAGCCCTAAGGAATGGTATTACTGATTATCCTTCGTCCCTCCCTGCCTCCCTCCCATTGAACGAGGGTTTAGGGCTTATGTCCTGTTCGGGGGTGTTCTCTTGGGTTTGGATTTGGGGTTTGGGTGAGGCGAATGGGGCTAGTCACAAAGTCCTCGAGATAAGAACCTCTATCAAGCCGAATATGCTTATACTAGCAATTTCTAGGGCTTCGTAATATTCAAGGGTTGCGGCGCTCAGGGGTTTCGGGATGGTTTAGGGTTTATACCTTTGCTGCCAATCAGGCAATGTTTGAAGGTTGGATGAGTGACATGGAGCTTACTTCGACAACTGCCTCTGATGTCTTCTGGCTGTGATGTTGCATTGGTTCCACAAGTAGCATAATATCGAGCGTTGCTTCAAAACTGCATAGTTAGCACGGTCCTTCAAGCACAGATGCATCGGCTTCCGAGGTTCTCGGAGCAGGGTTTTCACTGCGAAACACTTGTCAGCAATGTCTTTTCCGCATCGGGCTCTGGCTGTCGATGTCTGAGTAGCACATAAGGGCAAGTATCGAATTTCTGCACCAGAAGTCGCAGAATATGGAATCGAAACGAGCACTGACAGTTCGCAATTTCCTCTTTGTGCTTGAACCCTTGGAAAGGCCGCCCGCCCTTCAGGCAGACGCGCCGGAAGGCCTGCTTTGCGAACAGGTAATGTATGGACCCGAATAATTAGAATAAGGCTTTGCGTGGGGCCCATGATAATATAACTTTTCTAGTAAGGAACCCCCAAAAAAGTATAGCTAAGTATTTAGGCCCCTATAGGTCAGTTCGAAGTCGCTTCGTGCTTGTGTTCTAGACGTACTTGGGAGTTTCCGAAAATTAGGGGTACCTTATTTTGGGATCCTTATAATAAGGATCCTACTATTTAGGGTGCTATATTAGGGTGCCCCTATTTTCGGAAACTCTCACTTTGGGGCTCTGGGCCCGGGGCTCCCGGGGAAGAAGCTGTTTCAGAACTTCAGATATATGGGGTATGGTTTATATATTACTAGTATCCCCATAATAAAACCCAATATCAATATATATATATATACACTCACCAATATTCAAAAGGAGGCCTACCTACACTCACCAAAACGGTAATACAAACCCTACTTCATCGCGTTTTTTTCTTGACTTACGCCACCTTCCAGATCAAAGATCTCAAGTCCTCCAACGCGCCGGAAGGCTGGAACACTAAAATTTTTCAGGGTACCATCACCAAGTCAAGTAGGGAAGTCTGTCCTGACACACAGCAGCCTAGATCCTTCGCACGGCATCCGCTGCATAAGCCCGCAACCTTGAGCTGAACGCTTTCGAAGCAAGAAATTCTGCACCTTAAGATCTGAACCTTGGAAAAGGGATCTATTTGGATTGCTGTCGTTGAAGCTGCCTCTACTCCGAGCTTTTGATGGCCGGGCCAGTCCTGCCAAGAGGGTTTTCGGAGTCCCTTGGCTCAGAGCCTTAGCAGTTCGATTCGGGCCTCGAAATTCTTTTATGTTGTCTTCCTCCGCGCCACTGGCAAAGGGACAGGTTTGGGATTGTTGTAAATAGTTCCTGAGCTTGCGGGCTTGTTGTGTCGGAGCTTCAGGGTCTAGGAGTCTAGGGTTTTGGAAAGTTGCCGTGCTGAAGTTGTCTGGACAAGGATTCCTTCGAGCTCGTCTTCCTCTGACTTCTGGCCAGAGGTAAACTCGCCTAGCATGCTCGCCCCCAGCTTCGCTACCACTGAAACTCCGGGCCGACAGTCCGAACTCCAGATCCAACACATCCGATCCCACCAGCGCAGGTGCTGCAAGGGAGTTTGGCAAAGTGCCCGCTTGCTGGGCTTCTGGGGGTTTCCCTTGGGTTTCGGGAGGTTGTCTGTCAAACAAACGGAAGGCTGGGAACAAACATCCCTCGATTTAGGGTTCAGGTCATCAGCCTTCAGACCCGCTGGGCCTGTGACCGAGACGTGCAGGTCGTCCAACGGGCTTGCGCTTCTCCGAAGTCGAGGGCACCTCAAGTCGATCTCCCTTGAGGCACGTATGGTTCAAAGCGTTTGACACCAGACGCTCGCAGATCTTGTCTGAAATTCGGCTTTTGGGATGGGTTTCGGATTCGAATCCAATTGCCAGTCCGAGTCCAACGAATCATGCGAGCACGTGTTGGTACACGTGCATGCAAGTGAATGCGCTGGGGGCTTCTCGCGACCTGGATTCCACCAAGAGCATCCAGCACAATCCATCCCTGCCTGCCTACCTATTTACATATCCGTTTTGCGGGAACGAACTGCGCTCCGATATCAAGTTATTAATAAGGCGTCTGATGAGTCAAAACACGCAATGGAAACTCGAACCATCAGGAAATCAAGACAAGCCTTTTCCAACCCAGCCGCCCTGACACCAGGCCAACGACCGCAAACCTTGAAGCGCACACACCTCATGCCGGCTCTAAACTAATCTTTCTCACGAGGTTCCCGTTAACAGAGTCAGTGTCGGAAGGCTTCGAAGTGTTGGACAAGGCGCCCAAGTCTCCGTAGTTGGCACCTCCAGCTCCAGCACCCGCCCATGCACGGCCGCTAGCCGTTTGGTCCTGCTCCCACTCTCTTGAGTAACGGCGGACTCCTTGAAGCGCTGCAACCCTACACCCCAAAAGACACATTTCGACCTCAAGCCCGCAGAAAATGACGGGAAGTGAAGCGGTGAGGCCAAGTTGGGGGAGGCGTGCGTGCTAACATCAGGTCTAGCGCCGGCATCTTCTAAACTTACACTGCAAGAACCTTGAACAATCCATCAAAGACTACTTGGAGGTGTTCAGGGGTAGTTGTAAGTGGGCTAAGTCTCCTAATATGGGTTAAAAGTATAGTTGCCCTACTCATAACCCGACTTATAATTACCCATGAACCTCCAAGTACGCCTCTGGATCATGCCACACCTGGAGACAAGACCAAAATTGACAGGGCCACTTAGCAAGCCCCTCCTGGACAAGGTGAGCACTGCCGTCTCGGCCGGGAGCTGCTGCAGCAATTGACAAGCCTCCTGGCGGCGTTCTCTGAGGACTTACGTACATTGATGTTAAAAAAAACACCTCTGGTCGCTGGCCTCGCTTCTGTACCTAACCATAGAGGACTGCACTACGCCGTCAAGGGAGCCGCATTAGAATGAAAGCTGAACGCAGCACTTGCAAGCAAGGGTTTCCTTATGCATTGCTTCGACAAAACCGACCCAGAAACCTTACGCACACCCCGGTGTTCCTCGGCATCCAGGTTCGCGAGCGGCTCGTCCAGCACTGCCAAGCTAGGTCCTCGAAGCTGCGGGTTTAAGGCGAATGGCAGAGGGATGCAGGGCTGATGCGCGCATGGCTCCGTTTCGTCGGCAGGTATAAGCTTCTGCGAGGCCTTGTGGAAATTGTGATTCATCCAGGACGAAAGCGAAACCTAAAACCGGCATTTGACCAACATGGTTGTAGACTGTATTGTAGGCACGAGGACTTCGAAAAGTCATGTTGGGAGCATCCTCGCAGAAGCACTCGGGCGAAGGCCAGCCGCTGCTGCTGCTCCTGGGAAAGAAGATCCTGCCAAAGCAACTCGAATAGAGCACGGCCTCTGTCTGGTCTACAGGGCTGTCGATGTAAAAAACAAACATCCCACAAGAGCTTCTCCATTGTGTATTCCACCACACTCGAATGCAGTGATTCGGCATCCGACGGATCTTGTCCAAAGGCGCAATCGCTGCCGTACGCCCCAACCTACTTCCAACAAGACTTCCCCCAAAACCCACAAACCCTAAACCTTTAAACCCACAAACCCCCCAAACCCTGTCGCCTCCCAGTTTGCGGTTCGCTCTGCTGCAGGAAGGAGGGATTGGAGTCCCACAAGGGGCAGTACCAACTCAGAATCTCCTGCGAGTCGAAGGAAGGTGCTCAAATCACTGGGCGCATTCTTAGGTATAGGGTTTAGGGGTCTTGGGACGAAGATGCTGACGTTGAAGGCTCCGTCCTCGTTTAGACCCAGGAAGTGATACTGCTGCAACGAGGCCCCTCCCAAAGGAGTCCTCTCTCAATCCTTCTGAGCGAAGGCTTTCAAAACCCAAGCTGTGTCCACCGAATAATGCAGTAAGCTTCGCACCCCCCCCTGCAAAACCCATGCCTCACAACCTGCAGACACACCATCGAGCCCATGATTCTTCTCTGTGCCCGAACTAGGTTTGACTCGTCTGATCATGACCGGCTTCAGTGTTTCGCAGAGTTGCAACCAGCCCTGAACTGTAGTTTCAGCACTACCGCTGTGGGTAATCACCATCATCACTATGAACATCATCATCATCATCAGCATCGCCGGCATCATCATGATCATGCTTGGTGCTGAAGTACTGATGTCAGCACCGTCATCATTGCCGTAATCGCTATGCTGCTAGTGCTGTACTATCAAACTTGCCGTGGCCTTTGTGCTTGTCTTCCTCGAAGAAGCCAGAAACGTTGGACACTTTGACCCTGAACAGCCTAAACCGAAACCCTCAGCCTGAAACTCAAACCTCTTTACACCAAGCAGTGTACATGCTCTAAGAGTTCCTTCAGCAGGCTCTGGGTAGCACAGCAGCTGTCGCAGCGGCAGTGACGGAAACCTCTCTGCCCAAACGGCAGGGCATCGTGAAGGCTCAGGGTCTGTAGTCTGGAGGACTCTAGGGCCTGCTGCACTGCACCTGAGCCTGCAGCATCCCAAACCCTCAAGTTCCGAAAGGCCCCTAAATCCTCAAACCGCCAAACCGTGAATCTTGCTCCGAACCCTTATACACCCGAGGTCTGAAACCCTAAATGGCCGCTTGACCTGAACCCAAAACCTCCAAGTCCGAAGTCCCCAGAGCCCAAGCCCTAAATCACGCTCAACGGTCGAGCCCGAAACTCGAAAAAACCCAAGCCCTAGACCCCCAAGTAGTCGTAGTAGCAGTAGCAGTAGCAGTAGCAGTAGCAGTAGTAGTAGTAGTAGTAGTCGTAGTAGTAGTAGTAGTCGTAGTAGTAGTAGTAAGTAGTAGTATAAGTAGTAGTAGTAGTAGTAGTAGTAGTAGTAGTCGTAGTAGTAGTAATAGTCGTAGTAGTAGTAGTAGTGGTAGTAGTAGTAGTAGTAGTAGTGTAGCCCAGAGCCGCAAAGCCTTGACCCAGAACGCTAAACCCAAAATCCTGAACCCCAAAGCACCCTAAACCGTAACCCCGGAACCCAAAGCCTACTCCCCTGTTCTTCAATCGAAGGCACTCGAAGCCCTGCACGAACATGGCACCGGAAACGACGTCCACACCTGCTCTCGAATTGGGGTTAAATGCTTATTTATGGGCTTATGAGGCAGGGGTTAAGGCTTCGATTCGGGTTAGCTTCGCACTTAAACTTCCGAACTCCTGAAACCTACCGGCTGGAAGAGGTCACGCACAAACATGAGTGTTCCTGCGCATGTGTCCTTCCAGGAATTGGAAGAGCCCAGGAACGACACGACTATCTACAAGGGCCAGAATGAGTAGAATAGGCTTTTGGGTCATAGAGATACATAACAACGTTATAACAAGAACAATAAGAGGACAAGAACACTAAACCCTTATAAACCCCAGCCCCTGCAGCTCAAGGACTCCCTCTAGCAGGCTTCCGGCTCCGGCCCTGTAGTCTTGAAAGGCCCTTTAGACCCAAAGCACTATAGTGCCGAAAATTAGGTTTTCGGGTTTAGGGAACGCTTAAATACTCCAACGGCAACAACGGGAACCAAGCCGCTGCCGGAGGTGTGACTCCAAAGCCCTGCGAGGCTGCGCAGGAGCCTCGGCCCCACCAGCGATGCATCCGAAGCAATCGCAGCAGTCGTACTAGCCGTGCTCGGTGCTACTGTGGCAGCGGTGGCAACAGTAGCGGTAGTATAGTATAGTGGTAGTAGTGGTAGTAGTGGTAGCAGTGGTAGCAGTGCTAGCAGGTGGTACTAGTGGTAGTAGTGAAAGTAGTACGAGTGGCAGTGGCAGTGGCAGTGGTCGTAGTGGTAGTAGTGGCCGTAGTCGTAGTAGTGGTAGAAGTAGTGATCGTAGTACTAGTGGCAGTGGCAGTGGTAGTAGTGGTAGTAGTCGCAGTAGTGGTAGTAGTAGTTGTAGTAGTAGTAGTCGTGGTTGTTGTTGTTGTAGCAGTAGTAGTAGCAGTAGTAGTAGTAGTAGTAGGAGTAGAAGTAGGAGTGGTAGTGGTAGTGGTTGTGATAGTACAGTAGTCGTGGTCGTGGTAGTGGTAGTGATAGTAGCAGAAGCAGTCGTAGAAGTAGTAGTCGTCGTCGTCGTCAGGAGGAGACGGCTATACCGATAGAGCTTGGTTTGCAGGCTTCGGTGTAAAGTGGAACATTGAAACATTTCGCTCTTGGAGGCAGTGGAGAGCGGCACCAATGCTCAATGCTCGGTACAAGCTAAAGGCTGCTTTGTAACAGTGTAACGGTAACTCACAAGAAACAGTAGCAGCCAATACTCCCAGTGGTAGCAGCCGTAGAAGTACCAATAGCATAGTCGTCGTGGTAGTCGACGTCCTCGTCGTAGTAGTGGAAGTAGTTGCAGCAGCAGCAGTAGCAATAAGCAGGAGCAGCACAAGAAGCACTAGTAGTGGCAGCAGCAGAGGCAGTAGTAACAGTGGTAGCAGCAGTAACAGTAGTAGCAGTAGCTGTAGCTGTAGCCGTAGCAGTGCAGCAACAGCAGCAGCAACAGTAGCAGTGGCCGTCGCCGTCGCCGTAGCAGTAGCCGGAGCAGTAACAGTAGCAGCAGCACCAGTATCAGCAGCAGCAGTTGCAGGAGCAGCAGCAGCAGCAGGAGAAGGAGCAGGAGGCCGTAGCCGTAGCAGCAGCAATAGCACTAGTGGTAGCAGCAGGGGCGGTTTGGCGGCACTAGAACTAGAAGCGTAGTAGTCGTATTGGTATCTTCATGCAGATCCAGAAGGCAGGGATTTCCCCCCGCTGGGAGGGAGGACGATGAGCACGCGCTCCCCAGGCGACACATGGAAGGACAGAGAGTTCAGAACCAACCTGCTTTCGTGTAGCAGCTCTGAGAGTTCAGAGGTTTTGTTCCGTTAAAGTTTTCTGCTAGTGCCTGGCCTTTAGGTTGGCGGACATACGTTCAATTTCATTAAAGTGTTAAAGCCACAGGGCTGGGGTAGGGATATATGGTCATGTGGCCAGGTTCAGTTCTGAAGCTTGGATAATGCTCGCAGAGCTCGGACTTAAAGAATCCAGCATCTCAGCCCCAAACCCAGAATAAACCTTTCAAGCTCAGTGATCAAGCTTGGCTTTGGTGCTGCTCGGGATTCACGAGAACGGGGTCAACCGTAGATAAATCCAGACCTTAATCTCTTAAACATCTCCACCCTAAACTTTAGACCTAAACTACATCGTAATGTGAAGTTCAGGCTCATATCGCCTGGGGCTTACAAGGCTTGAAGTTATCATTATCATCTAGGACAGAAGGACACCCACGCACAAAAACTAGCATGATCAGGACTCTGCTCATATGGCTTTCGAACCTTTGCTGCTTCAGGGTAGCAAGCTTACCTTCGACCCTGGGACTTGACTTGAGGACCCTCTACTAAGCAGAACCATTCAATATGCTTTCGAATCCCTAAGCCCCCTAAAGAAGCCAAACCCTGACTCTAATCTCTCCCCCTGTGCTCTATCTCCAGCTTTACTTCAGGTAGAGTCCGAGGTTGCCTGCACATGGATCTCACTGCAATTTGGGCCGCCGAGCGGTAATCCAATAAGGGGTCTCAATAAGTCGAGAACGGTTTTGAGGTATACTATACTATATTCAGAACGGGATTGTACGGGGAAGTGTTCAGACCGTGGCATGGATCGCATGATTGGCAAGGCAAGATATTGTGCGCTCCTGCTGCACAGCAGGTTACAGCGGGGCAGTCAGGCAGAGACTATCGTACCCACAGCAGTCGTATCGCATCTTCGCACTTCATCGGAGGTAATCAAGCCCATCTAGACTTGTCCGACTTTAACATATATCCAAGAAAGCCCCGATTTCAGGACTCAAAATCTGGAGACACATTCGGTGGCGTTAAGCTGCTCGAAATGGCAAGCCACAAAACGCTGACAGCATGCGCTGCGGAAGTGCTAAAACCTAGACGGATATGGCGCCTTCCACCGCACTGCAGCCTCTCAAACGGGCAAGGGGTCGAAATGCCCACAGCCAACAAACACAGCATACTCTCATCCATCTGCGTCTGACATGGCTTACTCTTTCTACCGGGATAATTGTCCGGATCTCAAATTACTTGAAACCTGAACCCTGAACCTACAGCCAGTGCAGGCTGGTCAAGAGAGGCTTCACAGACACTCATTTGGAAATCCATCGCTTGCCCTCTCCATACCTGGCAGGCTTTTTTGGACAAACTAGGTACTTGGATGTGAACAGGTGTTACAAGTTCTAGGCCCTCGGGCCCTAGGTGCTCTGAGAGCGACTGCAACAAAAACGACAAAGAGATTTACCTTTGCAAAGACAAACCGTCCAAACAATTCCGGTGTCTGGACACCCTGCGGTCTATAGATTGATTAATACATGAAAACTTTCAACACATAACCATCAAGAAGACGGTGCCCCGTTCCTCCCCAACCCCCTGAACTCCCAGGCCCCTAAACCCCAGTCCCTTCTGGAAAGTTGAGCTCATGTTGGAAGACCCCTCCCCCCCCCCCCCCCCCCCCTAATAAACAAGCGCCTAGTTTATAAACAACCCTCTGAATCCAAGCAAGTTAACTTCACAAAGAATCTTACAGAGAATCAATACAAAAAGGATATGTTTTCCGCAACAAATAAAGCAGCCTGAACAACTATTCAAGAAGAAACCGTATAGATGAGAAGATACTGCCCTGGAGCCTGCTCGTCCCACAAAGATTATCATACTCCATGTAAAATAGCTAGACTGCAAAAACGCAGGCCCCATGGCAGTCCCTTCTGAACCCTAAATCCCTAAACTCGCAGGCCCAAGGCACTCGCTCGCGATACGCGCACGCACCACCTTGGCCGTGTTCGTGGCCTTTTTGAGCTCAGGGCTGGTCCAGGGCCGACCCATCTCCTTGGCATCTTCGGTGGCTTCTGGGGTGTCTGTTGTCAGGGCTCTTTTCGGTTAAGTATAAGTATAAGGGTTTCTGATGTTTCTTTGAAGGTCTCTTTGAGGGCTCTTTAAGGCTTCTATAACTGTTTCGAAGGTTTTAAGGTTCTCTAGTGTTGTAAGGCTTCCAGGGTTCAGGAATGTCTTTCGGATCTTGCTTCTCCAGTGTTCTTGGGCATTTGTTGCTTCAGCGTTTGGGGGTAGCACGGGTTGCTGGGACTACGTGGCTTAGCCGGGGAAATGATACGACAAAGAGTTTCGGGGTTCAGGTAACCTTGGGATCAATCAGGTCGGCCTTTGAGATAGTCAAAGGTCACAGTTGAAAGATCCTGGTTGAAATACGAGAGGCCTGGGACCTAGGACAACGACTCCTAAATTCTCAATCCTAATATTTTAGGGGCCTTGATTATTAGGTTCCGGTTTTGGTGTACAAAATGGTACATTATGTGATTGTATTAACACAGCTAGCGAGAGTACCTAAAGTCCAAACACCCAAAGCTAAACGGGCTTAGGCCTTTTTGAACGCTGACTCTGCCCATCAGCTCGGAAGCATACTACAAGATTTCAGAGAATCCTGCATCAAACGTGAAAGCCCAAGCCCTTGTTTTGAGCAGGGATTGCAATGCACTAAACCCTGAATCCCTACACCCCAAGCCCTGACCCTTCGAACCCTTTTGCAACACCTTAAATACTATCTCATGCGAAGTCTCATCGAGAAGGCTTCGGCCGCTGTCGAACCCGGCACTCTCACCTCCGAGGTCCAGGCTCCTGCGGTGTTGGGCTTAGGGTTTAGGGGTTCAGGGGTTTTGGGTTTTGGGGCGCAAGGCTTTGAAGGGTTTCGCGCTTCGATCATCGTGAAAATACGGAACAGAGAATCTTGCTCAGCCACATGCGAAATGATGTTAGCAGAACGGGACTACAGAGAAGATGTGTGAGGGACAGGCTCCAAATGCACAGGGTGCACAGAAGCAAGCCTAGGCAAACACACGGCGAGATAGCTCTAAGTACGACAGCTTGAAGGCGAGCGCAAACATCGGATACGAATCAACACAACCAGGGAAAGGCACCAACTCAAGATGGCATCAGGGATGAACCGATTAGCTGAGTTACGGAACATTTCAATGACCATTCATAGTCATACTCATTAGAACTAGATGTCACGTGTTCTGACAGCTCCTGCCGAGGATGTCGACCTTGCCCTCATACTGGACGCCCAGCTGCACGCGAGGCTTCTCACCGAACTCCTCTCCCTTATAGGCCTTGCCGGTGAGGCGTAGGTAGCTGCCATCCCCGAAGTCGACACGGGGAGACGCCATCGCGATGGCCTGTCGAAACTTGGCGTTCGAGGATCTCATCTCGTACTTTGCATCGATGCCACGGAGCTTGCTAGCAGTCACCTTCACTGAGCTCGTGAGATCCCCTGAGGAGTCGTAGGAGGCAAGACCAACAACATCCACCTCCGGAAGCTTGGTCGGGGAGAGAGCCATTGCGGCGGCCACAGCCGGCCGAGATGCACCGAACTTGTAACGGCTTTGGAGGGCCAGGGTCGAGCCCTTTGCAGCGAACTTGGGCGCCAGGGTTCCGAGTTCTAAGGTGACACCAGTTCCCAGGGGCTGTACATCCACGCTGCCACGTGAGGCGGATGCCTTGATGCTGCTATCGACCTTGACACCGTCGACTACTTTGCGCTCGCCGGTCCACTCACCATAACCTGCAACGTCGTACTGTCCCTCTGTGTTGATGGTGCCGGCAAGGCCGAAAGCTGTTCCAAGCTTTGCGGGTGCTTTGACCAGACCCTGCAAGCCATCCTTCGACAGCCGCAGAGAGTACTGGGGATCCGTTGTGAGGATCTTTCCACCCTGCTTCGAGCTCCAGCCCTCCAAGCGACCCTTCATCACTGCCTCCCAATCCACGGTGGTAGTATTCTCTTGCTGAAAGTCTGGGAACACAGCCGCCCTGTATTCCGTATTACCGGATGCATACTTCGCACCGAAGCTAGGCTTGATCCAGGTAGGCAGGAAGCCCTCATCACCTGCGCGCCTCTTCATGTCCACAGCCGCAAGACCTGTGACTCCTCCACCGAGTGGCTTCTCCGCTGCAACCGTGGCATCGTAGACCATGTCCTCGCTGTTCCCGGAGAAGGCAATGCGCTGAGGAGCACTGCTGCTCCTTTCCACCTGGACCGTCCAGTCGAAGTCGCTGCCCTCCTCGTCGCCAGTGGCTGCCAGCGCCATGCGTGATCCATAAGGAGGCTTCAAGCCACTCTTCGCCGAGTCGTAGTTCACCCCATACACAACGCTGCCTCCATCTTCTCGCGCGGCAAAGAGCGCCGTGGAGCCGTTGGCCTCGGTAGCCCTCACCTGCCACTGAGGTGCTCCCTGGGAGATCGTGTCCACGGCGAACTTAGAGCCTGCGACGCGGATCGCATGGGGCTGCTTCCACACCTTCACAGCCTTCTCCAGCTGATCCTTCGCATCATCGCTGGCGAAGCCAAGGCTTGATGGGGAGTAGAAACATAAGCATGCTGCGAGCATGGCCAGAGCGACGCATCGTCGATGTGATTTGCGTGCCATGGCTTCTCCAAAGGCAGACAGTGCCGAGTGAGTGGGAACAAAACGGGCAGCTAGAGCCAAAAGAGCCACTGTCTCGAAGCCTTGCGTGAAATGCATCCGTCAGCTATTTCTGATGAACTGAGGAACATAACTCGCCTACATGCAAACTTCCTTCCACTTCGGGGTGCCATGACACCGTTTATAACACATGTCCAAGCTGAGTCAACCACACAAGTCAAATTCAAGAAATTGGCACTGCATAAACGCTCTGAGCGACCCCCCTTCCCCCCACCCCTTCTTTGCCTGCCCTCGGGCGTCATGACCGACAGGTCCTCTGAGGTGGCAGCAGAAAGCAATGGATAGAACCGGCATAGACGCAGCAATTAGGAGAGCTCTCTGGCTCTATACACTCCATGTACATTCCCAGCACACTACCCCTTAATGCTTTAAGAACTTTAAGCCTTATTCGAATTGCGGGGGCTCCCCTATTATGAGCTTCATTATCATGGCTGCAGGGCCACGGAGCTTTAACGACTGCCTGGCCTGTGGACTATGGAGTTTGTGGCACGATGACATGTTTGTACTCTTGGCTTCAACGTTGCAAGTTTCTTTCCTCTTCTGGCCGCGACGAGATGGGATGCTAATGCTGAAGGTTGGCAAACCAATATCTCAAAGCTTGCTTCCACGCACAAATGCAGGGGCCTGGGGTTGATCTCTCCTGTCCCTGATGGGCACCGGATGTATACAGCCTTTTTCAACCATCTTTCCAAACTCTGCTCTAGCTGCTTGAGCAATGCTGCAATCCGACCCGCACCAAATTCACCCGACAGAAAAAAAGGCGCTTCGAAGCCTCGAGGTACCAAGGAATGCTGAGTCCTCAAAACCAGGTGTAAAGGCCCTGCATCCTCGAACCCCTGAATCCGAAACCCCTAACCCCTAAGTCCAAAACCCTCGATTTCTCACCCGCTCGATGGCCTCCGCTGACACTGCCGGAGCCCCTGGCGGAGGTGGCGGCGACGCTCGCGCCGGCGCGGCCACCGAGACAGCCTGGGCCTCAAGATGTCCGAGCACCGGCTTTCGCAGTATTTTGCAGAATTTGTGTGAAAGCTTATGAGTTTGTGTCATGTAGACCCCGGAGTGGTCAGCCCCCTTTCTGTCGGGGTCTTCAGATGATTCATAGGATCCCCCCAAGGTTTCATACCGTTTCGGCCCTCTAGACCGAGCAGAACTCCACACCGATCAGATCCGATCACCATGGGTAAGCCGAAATGCCCTAACGCCGCAGGAACCCTGAGCCGATAAGCCTTTCTCCGAGCTCAAGTCGAAAGGCTCAACCAGGCCCGAAACCCTTTTGCAGCGGGCTTGCCTCGTCGCCCGGAGCCTCCCAAACCCTGAACGACCCTCGACACTGCAAGCTCAGAGGACGTAACATTGCGCGAGCTCTGTTTTGATGGGATGCTGAAGCTGACCAACCCGCCACCATTGATAAGGAAGCCGACGTAAAATCCCTAAACGCAGATCCTGTCGGCCCTAAATCAAGATCTAAACCCAAAGCCCTCTAAACCCAACGCCTACCAGAACCCCCTAATTGGCCCCTTAATGGAGCCCTTGGGGTCCTCAAATAGTGCGTACTTGGGGTATAATAGAGGGTAGTTGGGGGGTCTAGGAGCAAGAAGCTGTCATTTCCGAGTTCATCTTAGCTTACACCCCCATACCCCACCCTACGCTTTTACACCATTTCTAAAGCCACCTGCTATTCCAAACCTTATACCAAAACCCCTAAACCATAACCATCAC
>BGNK01007436.1:0-17220 GCA_003297005.1 Symbiodinium sp. clade A Y106
AACGGGGGGGTGCGGGAGCGATAACCCACAACACATGGAACACACACAGGGAACCACAGGGGCGGGGTGGGGAAGGATAACCCACAACACAGGGAACCACAGGGCCCCTTGCCCTTCCCATCCCCTTCGACACACAGATGAGGATGATGGCGATGATGTTGTGCGCAATGACACTCATGTGCTATTCCCAGTGTGGCTGTTGGCGGTACCTCTGCTCTTATGTTGCTCGGGGCTTCGGCNGCGCTGCACCATATATATATATATATATATATATATATATAATTATATATATATATATATATATATGTGTGTCGCATGTGTTTGTGGTTTTTGTTTTTCTTTAATGGCGTCCCATCCAAATACCTGGAGTGTGGTTCTAGCCAATCAGTCGTTCGACGCTGGTTGACGCTGGTTGCGCCATGTGCGTATGCCAGTGCGTGGTACTCACTAACAGGCCGCGACACAATAAGCATTCTGGTGTTCAATGTTGTCTGAAATAGGGCACCCCGAGTTAGCCACGGAAATGTTCCACGCAATTATTCCGCCTACCATGACGGGTACCAGGTTCGTGTTCGAGCCTGCCGAAACCACTCCGAGCGGAACAACACACGTGATACCTGGAGCCGCGGCGGACTGTGCTGATGTGATGAAACAAGTTTGGTCAACAGAAGTCTGGTATCAACTCACTTGAGTGGTGCTGCATGGATGTATATCGTAGTATGAGAGCTCGCATGAGGTTGTTTACCGTGTCATCCCAGGCTTACGGTGTCATTGCCGCCTCATTGCGGTCTTGAGTTCTGACTAGACTAACTCGCAGTGTGTAGTTTGGCAGACAGCATCAAACAGCTCCGTATCCATGGAGAGTCTTGTCTTGCAGATGGAAGCATTCCAGATTTTGTGTGCTTACCAGGCCAGCANCATGGAGAGTCTTGTCTTGCAGATGGAAGCATTCCAGATTTTGTGTGCTTACCAGGCCAGCACTTGCAATGAAAGCCCGTGCTCTGATAGAAGCTTCCTTGCGGCCAGCGCCTGGTGCCTGGAAGTGGCACGGGAATGAATTCGGAGCAGTTGCTAGCTTTTGCTTCAGCTAATGTATGCATGTATGTAGGTATATCTATATTATATTGTTCAGCTTAGTGCTTCGGGCAGGCTTCTGGTGAGCTGTGATCATGCCTGAATGCACTTTGGCCTGTGTGTGCGNCTTCAGCTAATGTATGCATGTATGTAGGTATATCTATATTATATTGTTCAGCTTAGTGCTTCGGGCAGGCTTCTGGTGAGCTGTGATCATGCCTGAATGCACTTTGGCCTGTGTGTGCGATGTTGCATTGCCGCTGCCATTTCCCACCTGAGCCAACATTGACGAAGAACACCCACAACGAAATTGATACCTGGGTGTCATTTTNATCATGCCTGAATGCACTTTGGCCTGTGTGTGCGATGTTGCATTGCCGCTGCCATTTCCCACCTGAGCCAACATTGACGAAGAACACCCACAACGAAATTGATACCTGGGTGTCATTTTTTTTCCCACCCTTCACTCCCTAATTCAGGGCTCTGTGCACCAGAGGAGCGAGTTCGCGGGTGTACTCTTGCGGTGAGAGCTCCCTAGTTGCGGGGATTCCATTGTTGATGACGGGAGTATCTGTCGAGCAGTACGGGGTATGGTTGACGAGTTTATCCTCCGAGTTCCCGGTTCGCAGGATCTGCCGGTTGCGCAGATCGGCGTTTGCAGACCTCGGGTTGAGGATACCAATGCACTATGGGCTTCTTCCCATGAAAGGAACGAGGATCCGAGTGCATTGCATGAATGTACGCATGTCTGCATATGTGTCTGTTTGATTTTAGATTTTAGGTTAGTGTTACCATTCGGCAGCCCGCGAGAGAGAGANATGAAAGGAACGAGGATCCGAGTGCATTGCATGAATGTACGCATGTCTGCATATGTGTCTGTTTGATTTTAGATTTTAGGTTAGTGTTACCATTCGGCAGCCCGCGAGAGAGAGAGAGAGAAGTTATGGTTACGCGTGAAGTACTATCATGAATCTTAGCAATGAGGTTGTTCGTGTTTGTGTCGCAGTTTTGTTATTCAAATTACTAGCACCCCGTTGCTTCTGTTGCTTTTTTCCAGTATCGTTCTTGTGACTAGTGTTATTTTTATAATCATTATCCGCATTATTTTCTTGCTAGTATTCACTCGTTCGCATTATTATTGCTGTCATAGTCTTATGTATGGTAGGTGCAATTTATTGTTATGTGTCGTTGTGTGTCATTACTCGTTGTTGCTGCTATTGTTTCTTTTATAAGTAGTTTTATCGTATTATTGTCATTGTTGAGTGCTGCTAGGCTGCTAGGCGATGCTAGATTGTCTCTAGGCATGTTTTGATTTATTGAAGTGCGCCCAGGCTCTCGGAGTTTGTGGAGACCTTTCTGCGGCCAGCCTGGCACCTTTATGGTCCAACTGTTTTCTAACATTTTGTGCACATTGCTGCCTGCACTGACGTCACCCGGGGGGTGGCAGCACATGGCGTGAAATGCGTTGCTTCTGATGTGTTCGGAGTTCGGATTGCTGAGGCAGCCGTGCTGACGATTATGGACTACTGCTGATTTCATAGATGCTGGCCCTTTTTCAATGAAGGGCCTTGGTTCCGATGCGTAATGCGCGCTGAATCCTCAAGGTCAGTCTGAAATAAAGCTGCTATGCATTCCTTTCGGTAATTTCGGCACTGCCGCGCGACGTGAGCAGAGAACAGCAATAAACAGCCTGTCCTCAAAAGCTACATTTTTTCCAGGCCGTTTGCTAGGACTGCTAGGAAACACCACTCCCGGACGGTTAACCAGAGGTTGGGATGTCCTAGGCATGGCGAATTATGCCAAGATCCCACGTATGAAGAGTATCCAAAGAAATTGCAAGTGGATTCACCCCATGGATTGTAAGGAGTCTGTGCCTGCTGAACTGGGAAAAAAGTCGTGTGGTGGGCTCTTGAGGTGCTCTTTCCAAACTGCACTGGGTCTGAAGTCATTCCATGGAATGTCTGTCCCGCGATTCAAAGATGCTCAAGCCACCAGAGAGTGATGATATGCTGTTTCAACTCCCAGGTACTATCATTTTAGACACGGAATCGGAGGGGAACTTCCCAGCTTCCACCCAATGGTTTATGGCCGGCACGTGCAGCCTGCACATGTTCGCTGCTGCGGGTTAGCGCGCTGTGGGCATCACCGCTTCTTCGACACCAAACCAGCGCGGCGCCCAACGAGGGGCCACAGCTGCACGCCAACGCGTTGGCGTTGGCGGTGCTCGGTAAACCCGCCGCCCGTGCTGCACGAGGTCCCGCAGCACGTCCCACTAAAGTCCAGACGAGCTCCTGCCACGGCTCCCTCCGGTCCGGCTGTTGCGTCGGCCCGGCGTCTGCAGGCGTCGGTTTGGCGTCGGTCTTTGTGCAACTACAGATTTCTATGCTCTTTTCGTCTGGGCAAAAAGAAAGGGTCTGGTATGGTCTGGTACTCCAGCAAGCTCTGGGCATGCGCCCGCAGTGCCGCACTCCCCGCTTGGAGATTTGAATACAGTGTTTTGGCTATCAACCTCATTCTATCTCATTATCGCGATTCTTGTTGTTGTGCGAGTGATGGCATACGAACTCAAGTTGATTTTGCTGATTGGTCCCTTGGTGGTCAACGTCGTACTGGCGTGAAATGACTTTTCAATCCGTGAGGGTGCCAATGTATGCGGAGTGACTCGGGTTCCCATGTATAGACGTCGCACACAACCAAGCCGCTCCAGCTAAGTAAGTAGATAAGTAGTCCGACCACTGAGTCGGTGTTTCAATCAGTCGAGGCCGCCCTGCATAGTTCAACCGCAAGACGTCCGAAATTCATCCCTTCGCCATTGCGACAGCCCTGAGCATCACCTTGGACACCTCTGTCGCCCGTCACAACGTGCATTGCTACGGCAAACTCGATGTGCGTATCCCGATTTGCACACAGTTGGCTGTGCCGTTCCCCGCAAACACAGCCTTCTGCAAGCTCGGCGCAATGGAGTGGACTCGTGCTGGATATCCCGGTGACCACGCTTGGCTGGACAGATTCAGATAGGAAGTAATGTTGGGCTGATGGTTGTAGATGGTTGTAGCAGCGTGGCTGAGGAAGAGACAGTCAAGTCTGCCGGAAGTAGAAAGCACCGAGAGCTGTACGATGTACGGCTTCCGGCGATTTCACCAGCGAGGTCCAAGCATTTCCCCGTACGAGAGAGAATCGGGACAGGTTCGGACCATGTGGTCACCAACTGACCCAGTCGGTGTGAGACGTGCCCTCGTCGAGTGAAATCGCTGGAGCAGGCTCACCCCGTGGCATGTGGAGCAGAGCAGCAGAGCACGAGGGTTCCTCGTCACGGGCACATCCGGGTACATCCAGGTGTAACGTTGATGGTTGTTGATGGACGAAGCTCCAAATCCAAGTCGACGAACTCCATGCGCCGAGTGTTACGGTCGATCGGAACTGTCAGCACAGGCACAGGCCAACCACCCGAGAGAGATTTTCTGTTGTCGCTGGAATAGAAGAGAAGAGAAACGCCGTGCACCTAGCCAGTTGGCTCTTCTGCACCAATGAACACCGACGTTGCATTGGATTGCTAGCAGCTAGCAGCTTCTGTCTCGAAACCTTCAAACAGAACATGTTGAGACAGTGCAGCCCTCCTTGCTTTGGAACATCTCATTTTCAACACACGGACACTTTGTCCTCTTTGTCTGCGGGCGAGGCAAGCAGTCTTCGTTTAGCTCATCATGCTGCGAAGCAGAGATCTGGCTGCATCTTTAAAGCACCTCCATCTTCCAGCTGTGCCTCAGATAGCACTGCAGCAGCCAAATCAACTACTTTACAAGAATGGCTTGCGCTCGCTGGTTCGAAGCTGCCGAAGAGCATGTACATACCAATTTTGAACCTGCCCAGACTTGTCCACACAACGCGGCTGATATCTCACAAGCAAACCTGCACCTGTCCCACAGCTGCCCAACGGAACCAAACCATAAGGATCGCATGGCCAGATGCCTTGGCTGTTGACGAAGAAATACATGCGGTGCAAAGAAAAACTGGCATGTAAAACCAGGCAGCGATTTGTTTGCTTCGGCCATTTCAGTGTAGTAATTGCCTTTGCCCTCGCAGCAGTGCGAGGCGTTGGACTGATCAGCTCGGTGAACGAAGCTGAGAATCGGGCATTTGGCCATTGCATTTCACCAAATTCGGGCTCAAAGAAGTAATTGACAGCCAAGCGGCTGTCCTGCGGACTGTGGACATGCAGACAAACCTATAGCCGCAGCTGCCATGCAAAAGCGAAGCACTCCGACAAATGCTCCACTGTGTGCAGGAAGTTGCTCGGGATGGCAACCCCCTGTCCCGGCTCTAGCCTTTTCAGGGCACTGCAAGACTACAAGTTGGCCGCAAGACTGCACATTGACACACATTCGATGAGCAATCTGATACCTGCCTGATCTTATGATACTCCCCCGTGATATTGACATCTGACGGTGTGTTCCAGAAGAGTTCGCGAGGGAAAACATATACGTTTGTTGCCGAGACGAGCTCGATCAAAACGTTGTCCTGCAAAGACGAAGTCGAAAGTTTCTGCCTATCTATGAACTTGAGAACTTCCCGAGATACCTTTGCCTGCACGTCTGTGTGGAGAGCATGCCACCACTTGCTTGGATTGACGCCATACCACAGCAGACTGAGACCTCTCCTGCGTTTGTCAAGTCGACAGAGCCGAAAGTACTCTACCTTCGAAACATTCAGTCCTGCGCAAAGCCATGATCCAATCAATGCGTACATCGCGCAAAACCCTCCCAACGTCAATCTCAACTGTTAAACAAGTTTCGTTGATTGGCTTCCCAGCCCCACTCGATCAGAAACATTGAGACCTGCGTCACACATGATGGCACATGGCGGGATTTGCCAACAGCTCGAGTCGGTGTCAACCTGGCACGATGTTGGGAAGCGTCCGGCTGCCTCCATCGAACTTGGGGACACGTCGCAAATTCACATTGCCTGGTCCTGCCAGCTCAGGTGCAGGTGAAACCGGGTGTTGCTGACAGTCGCCGAAGTTGGGGCTCGTCTGGGAGTAGTTCAAGCTCAAACTCAACAGTATACCCGAAGATGTGATGAAACAAGAAAGAATCAAACAGGGAGTCGATGTGTTCTCGGTGCGATTGCTTTGCACGATCACAGATCACGTTTCACGACCGCACCAGAAACCCCCAGAAACCTCATTAAAACCACATGACACCTCCCTCGCAGAGGGTTGCAATTATCGACAGTGTAGAGAGGTAGCAACACGAGTGAAAGAGCAACTCGCAAAGTAAAAGCATTCCTCGTGCAAGTCTGAAAAGCACAACGCAACCGCATGGTCCTATGGCCAGCAACCTCTCTGGGTGTTCGACGGAGTATGTCATTGTCTGCAGCTTGCAGAAGCTCCTCGGCACTTGCTCCCGAGACTTGGAGCAAGAAAAGCTTTGAGCACGGTAAGATGCCCAAGCGGCGACAGCGTCACCATAATGGACCTCATCACCTTGCGGTCACAAAGCTCCGATTGAAGGCTCGCGCAACATGATTTAAAACCCCCCTCCCATCTTCCAGGCAGTGCGGAATGGTAAGCCCTGCACAGGGAAAATTGCTTTGTGACCGATTCGTGGGTAGAATCGGCTCACGGGAAGCAGCAACAATATGCGACAGACAGAGCCCCCCAAATCAAAGGAACCTCAAGACGAATCGAGGCAACCACTTGGACCAGGGCATCAATACACACACGAGCTCAATCCATTCCAAATTCCAAGCTTCCGAACATGAAGGTGCTATCGGCCGAGTCCGGATGAAGTCCTTGGGACAGAATGGTTGCGGTCCCAGATCTCGAGCCCAAGTGTTGCGAGTAAGCCTACTATACCCCATAGCTAGAACCAAGAAAGATGCGTCACGAACGTTCATATCCTTGATGCAATCTCAATGCTCCCAAGAGTCGCGCTATGTCAGCCAGTGTTGCATTGAACATGCTGTCTGGAAGAAGTTCACGGCCATTGAACCTCAATACCCTGGCTTCTTTGAAAGCCACTGGAATCTCATGCAATGGAACCTCGGTGCAGACATTCTAACATCCGGAACAGCAACGCATACCTGACAAATCCTGACAGGATAGTTGTGCCAGGCTGCAAACTCCGGCAGTTCTGCCTTCTCTTTGAGTGTGCCATTCGTAACACTTGCGATGACCCGGTTCTTCCATCGGCCGCTTCGTCCCTCGGCACCGTGAACAAGGCCAAGGCGGTTCCCGTCTCGGGACCTCACTGACTCATTGTTTCCAAGCCGCGTCGATCTCCCAATCTGCAAGCTCCTGCCCGGGCTGCGCTGCTTCGGTGCAGGATGCGCACCACAGTAATCGCTGAATCGCTCGCTGGCCGCCACTAAATTCCACAGCATGCACATGACGGTCCTTCCGATGACGGCCGGAAGACCTCATCTCACGGAGCAGCTGCTGTGCCTATACACAAGAAAGTCACAAAATCCACAGACTGCTACGACAAAAGGCAAGATGAAAGGACAAGCCCTTGAAGGCCTCGAAGCTCAAGTTGTCAAAGACTTCTCGGCAGACCTCTAGTCTGGAAGTCTGCCCTTCGTGCCCTGCGATGCCCTGCACTATCTCTATCCTGCACCTCGTTCCATGCATCGAGATTCCTCTGCGAAGCGACCGTATGGGCCAGCCTTACGGTCACAGCCAGAGCGCGTGTGAGAGTAGCCGGCTTTTCTCCGCCAAGCGACTCCGTATCCATAAAATATGCGGCCGCTTCACCTCGGCTCCCAAAGGCCGCATGCGGCCGCATGAGCTCACGAGCATCCATCCGAGTCGCAAAGCTCCTCGACTTCGTTCAAGTTCATCTGCCGGTCTGCAAATGCCAGCGCCAAGAAGAGCGCCAGCACGGCGCCAAGCCTGAGCTGGACGACAGTTGACAAACAAATCCAAGAGCTCTGAGGTAATTATCTAGTAAGTCAGGCAGCATGAACCACCCATGCAAAGTAACCGAATCATCCCGATGCCTAAATTTCCATCCGTGAGCCTTTCTGACGCCATAAATACTCAAAACGTGGAAAGACTCAAAGGCATGCGTTTTCACAATTTGTGGGTGTCAGGCTTGCTGCGACATTCCACTCATGCTCTAATGAAAGTTGCGGCCGATCAGCCAAGTAAGTCCAGCAAAAGTTGCAACAGATTGCAACAGGCCATTTTATCCGGTTCAACGGTGTCTGCCTCTAGTGATGTGTATGCACAGCCTGTGGCACAAGTTTTTCCTGATTCAGGCTGGAGAGCGATTGATGCTGAAAGGCCGGATATGTCCGAACATCATACATGCCATGATTGCCACATATGCGCCCTTCTTCCTTCCTGCCGATGGTCATCCCGAACGTGAAGTCGCTGTCGTTGGACGGACACCCGATGAACGACAGAGGGTACGAAGAGCAAGCTCACGGGCCAAATGCTTCACACTTTCGATTCCAGGTTGGATTGAGTAGTGGTCGATTCAAGACAGAACCTAAACTGCAAAGCAGCTGGTTGGTCCGAAGGTTAAGCTGGATATTTCTGGCCTTTCACTAATTTTGTTGAACCGGGCAGTCGAGTGATCGAGCATGGCCGCTGCCAACCGCCTGTGCTTGCATGGCATCTCTACCAGAAACCAAACTCGCAACAAAGCACCACTCTCTGTGTACAACCTGGGAAAGCTCTTCTCAGCAAGTCTGAGTGGCTGTGGCTTCCTTAGGCCCAGCGTGTGCAACTTTGTTGATTCGAGCTGTGTCTCTTTCTGTGATTGCCGGAGGACTGTCATCTCTTTTGTCCACGTTTGCTGTGCCCAAGCCCGGCCGCACCGCTTCACGGAGGCATTGCAGTGCTGCTACAAAAGGGTTTCTGCCTGTAGCTGAGTCCTGGGCAAAGCTCGGGGATTCCACTGGCATTATCCTCACTGTGTGCGGTACAATGCACAGGAGCCCGCAGCCTCGATACTGCCTTTGAAAAATTCATGCCCCACCTAGTGACCTAGTGCAGACTGCATCCGATCTCAGCTGGTTGCCCTACCCTTCGCGGGGCGGGGCGAGACTGCGAGACTGCTGCCTCCCTGCTGCGTCCGACAGTACAAAGGCGAAAACTTTTCCCTCACCTTCCAATGCATTACTCGAAACACGCTGTCGACGAGCCCCGCTCACAGACAAGAGTACAGGCGTCGAGTAAAGCTTGTGCAGACTTGACATCGGGTCGGAGTTGACGATAGCAATGTGCAAATTTCAGGAAAACAGGGGAGTGTTGCGGGGACAGAGCAAATGGACGGGAGGACCGAACCGGAGAACCCTCGGAGATTCCAGTTACTCAATTCTTGCAATGCTTGTTTGCCCAACACGTGGTCGAGATTGGAGTCTTGGCCGGCACACTGGGAAAGAACAGAGTTGCTGATGCATCTCCATGAGTTTTGCTGCCCATGCCAATAACACACAGGCCCACAGTTTAAGCTGCTGGCAAAAGGATGGCTGGCAAAGTGCCGAGTACAAAACAGCATGGGCAGCACAGGCAGCAACAGCACTGGCGGCAGCGGCCCATGTCGCATGAGCAAAAACCTACAGCGTCTCAAATCAGTTCACCGTATCAAGTCTGCTGGCAGTCTGTGTTTCGTTGGCGAGCCTCTGACATAGACCCATAGGCCATAGGCTATAAGGCTGCGGACACAGAGGAACCAAAGCTAACCAAATGGTGTCTTCTCGATATGGATTGCAGCAGCTCACCACAAACAGCAATCGGCATCAAAGAGCTTTTCGGCACCACTGTTGTCCGTGACATACCACCCTCATTGCTGGACAATGTCAAGATTTGCGAGCACCAACCTGAAAGCAAAATGACGTTGATCAAAGTACTTCGCGCTGCAAGCACAAGTTTCAGGCCCAGCTTGCGAGGTCGCGAAGGGCTTTGCGAGCTTGGAGCAACGGCTGTTCCAAACCTCGCCACGAGTCATCTCTTCGTTACACATCGACGACACATGTGGCCTTAGATAATGCAAAATCCTGTGCAGTAAATACCCTACGAAGTGTCTGGCTGGCACCATGTTTGATGCATTATACAAACCAAATTAGATGGCCCATCACTTTCATGCCTCCGTGAAGACTTTAAAGACTGCCAACGAAGTTTAATGCGATCACAGCAGCGCAGACAGTGCTAACTACTACTTAAGGCTTCCTACCAACTGTGCTTCCAACGTCGCGGACTTTCTTCCGCTCCTCCACACATCAGGTTCACAAGGCGCTTAGCCGCTTTACGGCCTAGGTCGGCGGGCGTGGCAGGAAGGACAGCTTCAGCCGGTCGCACATCCAGCACTCAGCCTTACTATGCCTTACTTGTCAAGGCTTCCTTCCAACTGTGCTTCCAACCTGAAACCAAAGAAAACCATGTGGTCGAAGGGTAGCCGCTCCTCTTGAAAAACTCGGCCTTTTCCAGCATGTAAGGAAACCAGCGCATCGTCTCCAGAAGCCGGGACGAGGTGGCGGCAGGCAGTTTCGAGAGGAAATGGACCGAAGAGACCTCTTGAACATAAATCTCCATTATCCTCTGGTTCAACCACCTGCCTTTTCTACGCACAAGCTCCCCGTTTTCAGTCGTCGGAAGCAACCAGGTTGCGCCTCCAGCACGCAGTGAACCGAGGTCCAACGGCTTAATGCAGGACCACCACCGCAGCTTATCCAGACCAAACTGTTGGGTGAGCTTTGCGAAACGCTGTCTGAAGGTTCCAGGAGACATCGGCCACAGTTTCTACAGCGGAGCTTTGTCGCGGAAAGCAAGTTCGATGACCCTCATAAGTTGAGGCTGATCGACCCGCACCGCTTGGTGCCTCGCAGCAGTAAAGCGTGTCTTGGGCTCCTTGACCGACATAAGGACATAGTCGACAGTGAAATCCACATCACTGGGGAGGACTAGCTCGGATCGTGAAGCAGAGAAAACCTCGCCAATACGAGCTAGGCCTCCCCATGCTAGCGCCAGCACTCCGGCGACCTCCAGCCACCCCCAGAGCAGAGAAGCTGTCAAAACAGGATTTGCCATGGCATGGCTTGGTGGTGGATGTGAGGTTCAAGTCTCTGCCACTGCAAAGCGACGTCCCAAGCCTGCTGTAGCAGTCGGCGAAGCTTTGGGTTCCTCGACGACAGGGAGTTCACAGTCTGTGGTTGTAAGGTCGGCCTGCCTGATAGAGGGCACGGCCGTACCTGACCAGGACGGCGTTGATGCCATCAACGTCGGGCACCCCAGACGGCTCTGTTCAGCAGCCCATTCCAAAAGCATCGTCCAGAGAGCATCTCCAAACTGGTGGGGGCGGGCCTTCGCCGGGAAAGCCAAGAGAGGCGTCAAAGTCCATAGGTGGTCTGAAAAGCAAGGCAGTGGCTCAAGGTTTTGGCTCAAGTGACCACAAAGGTCCGAGAAGAAGTTTTTGCAACCAGTCCTGGGCACTAACTGCGTGCCAAAGAGACCTCAAACGGGTGAACCCCAGGCTTTGTATATTCTCTTCCTTGGGCCATTTCCTTTTCTCCTTTCCCAGGCCCTGCCCTCGGGGGAGCGTTCTGCATTCCGTATGGTGTAACCCTGACAGGCTGCACCATGACAAAGTCCAAAGGCAAAGGCAGTTACACTGTGTGTGTGGGTGTGGTGCGTGGATCTACGACAGACGAATTGAGGGTCAACCACAGTGCGGCTGTGGAAAGTTTTGGCCTAAACCGCGGAAACCCGCCCGCAATGGGGTGGACAGCCCGGTTCCGCCACCACGAGGCCGGGGGGGACCTCCAGAGCCAAACGCGCCCAAGCCCCCAAAGATCTTTGGGACCCTGGAGGGAGTCTGGAAGCTCTTGCCGGATGAGGCCCGTCAGGAGATGACGAAAGTTGGCTTCAAGCCCCCGGCGGCTGCCGAGCCCACGGCCGAAGAGTCCCTGCTGGCCATGCTCCAAGCCCACGAAGCGGAGCTGCTGCAGGAGATCAGGGCCCTGGCGCAGACCAGAGTGCAGGGGCCGCCGCCTTCGGCCACGGAGGTCGAGATAAAGGCCACCAACGACCTGAAAGGGGCCTCTGGCCGCCTAAGGGATTTGGGGCACAAGAAAATCCGGCTTCAAGGGCGCATTGATAAAGTCAAGGCTGTCCTCACCGGGCTTTACGGTGAAATGAAAGACCTGCTCCAGGAGCTCAAGGAGGCCGAAGCCAACATGGATGCTTTGGCTCAGGCCTTCAAGGCCAAAGTTTTGCAGACACCCACCTCCATGGAGGCGGAAGAGTTTGACTGCGCGACGGCCTTGGCCAACATAGGGGTGGATTTGGACACAACCCAGAGCCAGAAGCTGCAGGAAGCCCAAGCAGCCCACAGGCAGAAGCAAAGACAACAGGCGGCGGAGCAGGCTCTGGCTCAGGTTGGCTGCCCTCCTGGTCTTGGCACCCAGAGCGGGGGCCACCAGGCCAAGATTTGTGTCAGCATCTGCTTGGCCTGGGGATTCCACTTACCCCGGAACAGCAGACCGCAGTGGCAGGCACGCCTTGGTCCCTAAAGGTGACCTCGGAAGCATTGCAGGCCAGCCTCCAGGAGAGTGCCCCACATATGGAAATTGAGGACCTCGAAAACGGCCGGGAAACTATCCTGGCGCAGCTTGAGCTCAAGCGTCGCCGCATTCAGCAGCCCCAAGACAAGGAAGGGGGCAGCAAGCCCCCTGGCGGTGGCGAGCGCAGCCGTTCCCCTAAGGCCAGGGCCTAGGGGCCGGGCCGGGCGGGCTCCTGCTGGGGCCTAGTGTTGGGTTACTGGCCGAAGGAGGAGCCCGGCCTCAGGCCAGATGAGGCAGCACAGGGTGCAGGTTATGTGCCTTTTAAGGTGTGGGCAAGGACTGAGGATGCCGCCTTGTCGCCTGATGGCGTTTGGCAAGGGGAGGCAAACTCACCCGACTGCACCAGGCACTCTAAGAGCGGCGTTTTTGCCCTAAGCCCAAAAATTTTCACAAAGCGAAGCATGCAGCTAGCCCTGTATATAACCGTTTTGAGGCCCTGCAGGATGAACCTGCTCAGGAGTTTGTCTCGGTGCTGCGGCAGGCCTGCGTGGATGGCATGGCGAGCCATGAGGCAGAGCTCATTCAGGTGGTTGAAAAGCCTTCGGAGCCGGAGGCGGAACAAGCAACGGAGCCCGCACCTTCGGAAGGGAGCCCACTGGCTCCTGCAGAGCACCTGGAATGGGATGGGCCGCCGAAAAAGCGGCTACTGTGGGAAGGCGCTCCTGCATGATCGTGAGCTCCGGCAGGGAGGGTTCTTAGCAGCCGTTCCACTTGGGCTGGCTTTTTGTGGAAGGCTCGCCGCACCTGCTGCTCAGTTTTCAGAGCCTTCTCAGGACTGCCAAGGAACGGCGGGCGAACCTGCTGCCAAGAGAAAGCAGGCCAAGCCAAAGAGGGCCACGAATGCTCAGCTCGCGGAGCAGCTGGGATCCCTGCTCACTCTGATCCCAGCTTTGACGCAACAGGTAGGGCACCGGTGACAGACGCAGTCACTGCGTTCCAAGGCTCGAGTGTGGAGCTTGAAGCGGCGGAAGGAAGTGAAGTAGCGGGGGTAAGGTCACCCCGGCAGCGAAGAACAAGATACACGCGGCTGCGCACCGCCAAAGCAGGAGTCGCGTTGGGATAATCCTGCTCTCCTGGGAGCACACAGCCAGCCTGCAAGCCGGCTTCCCAAGCCCGGGGGGCCCGAGCAGGCCTGTCAGCGACACGAAGGGAAGCAACCAGAAACAGCCCGTCACTGGGCAAAGGATCACCAGGGCGAGGGGAGCAGGAGTAGTCGAAGGGCAGGCAGCAACGTGAGGAGAGACAGGAATATCAGTGGACCGAGCAGGTCACCCCTACTCATGCAAGTAGCCTCGGAGCCGAAGCGAAGATGGCCTCGAGGGCGTGGAAAGTGGAGTCGGGGACTCCTGAACAAGGGCAGCCCGAGCACTGGGCAGGAAGAGGACCGACCTGAAAAGGAAAAGTCCAAGAAGGAGGCCCGTGCAAATGCCAAATCCAAAGACCAGGCACAGAAGGAGCAGGGAGCCGCTGCAATGTGCTGCGCAACCCAACCCCCACCAGTTAGTGGACGATAGTGGACGAACCCTGAAGTAAGAAACCCAGGAGCCGAGCCACGTCACGACCTAGATCCATGACAGCTTCAGTCGGCCGCACATCCAGCACTCAGCCTTACTTGTCAGTCTGTCAGGTGATCGGCCCAATCTACTTATCTATCTGTCTGTCTTCTGTTTCTTGTCTGACTTTTCGCTATTATGTACCTTCCAGATAGCTTTCCGACAAATATGAATCATCGCCGTGCTTGGATCACTGCTAACTGGGTTTGGGAGTCCGACCACTTCCCTCCTCGTATTGATGCCAGCAGTGCCACCTCAGACAAAGGGGATTCCGCGACACAGCAAAGTGATGAATCACGCATCGAAACTCGAAACCTTTACATACAATGCGGCGCACATTCGGGGATAAACTGCGACCTCTGCATCTGGGTGACCTTACATGGACATGGAGGCGTGAACCGCACTACGCGAACTTGTTGATCCGATCGCGGAAACTTTGAGTTAGCTCTAATTCTGTTGCAGCACCCACCGAAGGCTTTGCAATGCAGAAGGAGACGTTACCGAGCAACAGAGCCATTCACCGAGCTTTCGCAGGCGCTGCTGAAGAAGGACCTCATATGCTAACCTATATTGCAAGCGACCTATGCCGGCGAAGAGAGTCGGTGCACCCAAGTCTGTACACCAAGCCGGGCATCAAGCAGATTCGTCCAAAATCAGCTCAAAGTCCCCCACCTGCTGACATGTGACATATACCCCAGCGCTGTGCACTGAATTTACACTCGTTTACCCCATTTTGGCAAAATTCGACTCAGCATTCCCGTCTTGCACCTCTCGATCTGTAACATGCTATTGGTAGCAAACCTGAAAGTCTACGGTATACTTTCGATGTGCACTGGATTTAACATGCGGGCTGCTGCCAAAGTGGAGCACACTGTGCCGAGAGACTGTTAGCAGCCACACAAATAAATAAACACAAACTGACTCTCTCTGCACTTACACCTGTGCCGATTCGCAAGACCGATTTCGTGCAGCATCAGCTCATTTGTAAGACGCAAATGCCTGCAACAAAACTGATGGTAAGGAGCGCAAGCGCTTGGGCGATGCAAAGAATGGACTCGCACGCCAGTCGCGACCTGTGCACG
Organism: Symbiodinium sp. clade A Y106; assembly: GCA_003297005.1. Lineage (NCBI taxonomy): Eukaryota > Dinophyceae > Suessiales > Symbiodiniaceae > Symbiodinium > Symbiodinium sp. clade A. The sequence continues at coordinate 15,275 of BGNK01007436.1, forward strand.
GGCTGTGGCTTCCTTGTCCTTGCACACTCCCATTTCTGGGTTCCACGCCGTGGAGCTCCACACCGCCACCTGTTATGAAGTCTAAGATGCAGCTTTGGCAGCCACAGGCCACTTCTTGAAGCACAACTCAGTCGGGCGAGCATCCCAGGTATCCCTCCGCTTCCTCTTTCCCACTGATACGATCAACACCGGCATTGACGGCATCACCTCACGGAACGAGACGCGTACCGTAGGATTCCATGACTTCCACAATCCACCTGAAAGTGTGTCGGCGCACCACTGACGAGATTCGTAGCTGGGTGTTGATGCAGTCAAATCAGCCCATGCAGACAACCTGTCAGCATGAGCTGATAAGCAGCGCGCCATGTCGAGATCCATGAGCGTCGCACCCCATGACTCCTCGAATGTTTCTGCGAACGGCTGCAGGCTGAGAGAGGCAAGCCTTATGACAGGTTGAAGAAGACATCAAACCAGATGCTGACACGTACGCTGTCTCGGTGAATAATTCCCCGAGTCCGGCACTGCCAATGCCAAACCTCCTCCAGCACTGTCGCCACAAACCTGTGCCGAATCCGTCCAACATACAGAAGTTCGCTGCCATTTCAAAGTCTTTTGACAACCACCACACCCAACCTATTTCCAAAAGCACCCTGGCCTTATTTTCCTTCGATGCGTGACTTCTGAAAAACCAAGGGGCTGGCAAAAACATCTTTGGCAAGCTTCTTCGCACTTGTGCCACCTGCTGATGACCCGTGCACCACGGGAAAAACACAAAGCAGGTTGTTTATTTATGCTCTGCATGCGTGCATGATCATGCATACATGCATAAGCCGCTTTTCTCGAGCACTAGCCGATGCGGCGTGGTAGAAATGTTGCAAGAGTGCGTAGTTGGGGTCCACATATGACTTCGCCCTGCAGTACACATCGATCAGGACTCGTATGGATTGTCTACCACAGTGGAGTGCTGTTTCTTACAATGCATTATCGCTCGTGCAAACTCGAAGATTACGGCACATATCGTCTGAACTACGTTGGAACTCTATTGTGTGCATTCAGGGAGCCCAAAGGCGCACAAACGAGCAAGTCGTTCAGTACACGATCCCGGGCTTTAACATCATTGAGTGGGGATGTTCTACACACAGTGGCAAATCAGCGGGATTGGTTATTGCAGTGCGCAACNACTTTTCTCGTTCAAGCACATGGTGCGAGTTTTTACACCACCCGAAGAGTTCATTGGCCGTGCGGGGGCCATTCGACTTAAGCGTGGTGATGTGGATTTTCTTGTTGTCAACGTGTATGTTCCTGTTAATCCGCATCTTCAGAAGGACAAGCAATACATCGTCAGGCTGTGGGCATGGGTTGGGCATGTCTTAGCTCTTGCTCCGGCTCGGTGTGTGCCCGTATTGTGCACAGATGCGAATGCTCGTCTTGGACGTGGCACACGGGTTCCCGGTGTTGGCACTTTTGATGCGGTTGCCGAGAATTTCAATGGCGAGCAGCTGCGAGAATTGCTTACTGAACATCACATGGTCGCAACAAATACTTTCTTTCCCGCTGGTGACACGTATTTTNGCAGTGGAAAGGTGCAATGTCTTATATGCGCAGGGCAAACGGTTGCAGCTCATTCCAGCAGTTGGCAAGCGTGATCATATGCCGGTTCAGTGTGTTTTCAGGCACAAGCTATTGTTTGAGCTTTGTGATTCGGCCTCGGGATGGGATAGAGACGCTTTGGCGCAAGGTGTCTTGCAGGGCTTCGAACGAGAGCAATTGTTGGCAGAGTGTGAAAAAGAATTGGGGAAAGTGGATGTATCTAGTTATGCTAACCAATCTCCTGATGCAATCTGGGGAGTTGTCAATGCAGCAGTGTTGCATGCGGCAAAGTCGTGTTATGCTGTACAGCGCAAACACATCGACGACCCGGAAGATACACGTCAAGCACACGCAGA
>BGNK01007437.1:0-17911 GCA_003297005.1 Symbiodinium sp. clade A Y106
AAGAAAAGAGGTGGAGGCTCAACAAAGAGTCCAGTTTTTGATCCCCGCGTCAGTCTAGGATGAGCAAGGTAGCAACAGAGGAGATGCACATAGCAGGTATGGTGGTAAGCCTTGGGTGTTTCGCTTTTTCCTGATTCCATTCACCTTGGTTTTGGAAACCAAGGTGAGGGGGAGTGCGTGTGATGTGCTGTCTCCGAGTACAGAAGTACACTTGNAAAGGTTAGGTCTCTTGAGCAGGATTGTCGTTCTGGCCATCTCTGATATTGAGGTGTAAGTTCAACATTGCTTCAAGTGGGTTCATAACTAAATACTTTGATTGATTCACACGTACTAATCCCTAAAGTCTAATTCCTCAATCCTTTCACCATGACCCTAAAAAAGTGATCCTCCATGTTGAACCCTGGAAAGACTGCGAACCCTGCCTCTGCAACGCAGGCGCAGAGCCACGTGGCTATGGACTGCTGGATGACAGAGATCCTGAGCCGTTCTTGAGAAGCTTAGGGCAATTTTCCTATTGGTATAGTCCTAAGACAGTTCCTTTTGCCCCCAAGAGCCGCCAAGGATCTCATTCAATTTTGACCAGTTTGTTTTGGCGAACCCAGATGTCGCCCCTATCGACCTGGGATCGATTGGATACTCCGGCGAGAATTCGCTATCGGTTAAGGGATCCATCCGTGAAGCCGCATATGCTGAGTCGGGGTTGGCCCTTGAGTTCTATCGCAGACACTTGGTTCGTTTCAGGATGTAGGTTGCATTTTTGAAAGAGGTCGTATATACATAATAAGTCCCAATCGTCTCAAGCCGTAGCCTTCTGTTTTGTTTGAGTGTGGGGGGAAGTGAGGCTATAACGGTCTGCACACGACCCTGCGGCCTACTTTGACCGTATTTCTGACTTGGACCACAGCCGCTTCTCTCCGTGCAACACCACGGGAAACGAGTTTGCCAATGATGTTGAGATGAGGCTCTATAGACAGTGGACGGATGATTGGGAAGGTGTCGTCGAGACAGAAGCCGGGCTCTTGAGTACCATACCGGGTGTGTTGTTTAAGCTGTTTGGTCGGGTCGTATTTGCTCTAGGAATCATGGAACACTAGAGGTTCTGACTAGTTTCTCCCAGGTTTTGAGAACGAAGGAAAGTGGGTTCATCGCAAATTGCCCGGACGGCCGCTTCTGGATTTCTCCGACATGCCGCCACAACACATCTGAGTGCATTCCCATTTTGGCAGCCGGAAATGGCTGGATTGTGTACGTCACCGGGTCTTGACCATATGGTGCCACATGCAAGGGGGCTGTTCTTCATCTTGGTTCCTGTTGCTGGGGTCCTTGCTAGCTAGATGGAACTGAAGGGGACCACTCAACCAGAGCACCCCACAACGGCCAACAGTTAGATTTCATATAATCCACATAACAACCGCGAACGACTCGTGCCTTTCGCAGTATGCATCGCCCTCGCTCGATGGGCAAACTCCGACATCCTCGCTTCACACACCTCCTGCACGATTGGGTATTGGCCTGGCAGTCAGATTGCTTTTATCCTGGAAGTCGTCTAATTACTAATTACTCTTGCACCATGCTCAGCGCTGAACTTAAAACTGCTAATTCTGCAAGCCCGACTTGGACCTTGTACCCAAAGTTTTGAAGAAGCAACTACATTTTCTTTTCCTGAAGCTCTAAATGAAGGGAGTTTTTAGGGTTTGGGGCTCGGGGGTTTCGGGTTTAGGGCTACACCTTATCTCGCTTAGAGTGATTATGCGTTACCCAGCAGAGCTGACTCAACACCCACTGGCCCTAAAACTTCTCCCCAAACTCCAAGCCCCAGAGTCCATGCTTTGCACGATTTAAGAGTTGGGGCTTTGAGGTGTCGTTGATGAGAAGTGCATGTGCGGATGTGCAAAGAACCAAAAAAGCAATAACAACATGTTTATATGTGTATCAGCACATAGAGATATTGTCTATATCTATGCATCTCTATAAATATGTGGATGTATATGCACATGTGTTATATACATATGTTTTCTGTACCTATGTATATATATATATATACATATGTATATGTTTACACACGCACACAATAATGAATGTGCATACTCTCTGTCTCTCTCGCGCTCTCTCTCTCTCTCTCTCGCTGTCTCTCGCTGTCTCTCCTTCTCTCTTGCTTTTGTGCTTCTATCCAGCCCGTTTTTCTTCTGTCTCCTTCTATGTCTCTCTATGTCTCTCTCTCCCTCCCTCTCTCTCTCTCTCTTCCTTTTTGTTGTTTTCTCCATCCCTTCGTTTCTTCTTCTTCTTCTTCTTCTTCTCTCTCTCTCTATCTCTTCCTCTCCCTCCCTGCACATATGTATATGTATGTATATATATATATATACATACACACATGCACCTGGTGGTTTGTTTGTCTGTCTGTGAATTAGCTAGTTGGTTTGCTCGAGTTCACATGGTTCGGATCCCTACCCTGCCGCATATGGACACACACACACATACTCTATATATGTATGTATATGTATGTATATATATATATATATATATATATATATATATATATATATTTTCTTATATTAAGATAAATAGATGCATAGACGTAGATATACGCATATACAGATATAGATGTAGGTATGTGTGTGTGTATATATATATATATTTATAATTATATAGAGACGGAGAGAACAAGAGAGAGACAGATAAAGAACGAGTGCATGTGTGTGTGTGTGAAACAGTGTGAGAGTCGGTATGGGCCTCTAGAGAGAAGCCCTGGCTGTCTCAAAGGTTTTCATGCAATGGGCCACCTTCTACGGCATCCCTGCAGCGGTTGGAACTGCTTCAACCTGGGAGGACTATCTTTCAAACGTGGTAGCCTTCCGAACGCTCTTTCATTGGTGGATGCTTGGTTTCTCACTGGGAACACTTTGCTGGCATTCTGGTGAGCCCTCGATGTTCATGACAGCTCTAATGCAAACTGAAGGCAGATCATGCTTTTCTTAATCACGTCTCCAAGAACCCAGGATACCCGATGCAACATTTCACCAGCTGGACGCCTCAATGCTGCAGTTTCCACGACACAGAGCCCGAGAGTGGGCGGTGGGTAACTATCGCACGGCAGATGGGCAGAGCTACTTCGTCCAAAGAACAGAGACGTTTGTCTTTAGTTGTTATGTATGTGGTGTATGCATGCTGCATGCTTGTGTTCGCTGCCGCATGTATGTGCCCGTTTTGTTATCTCTCTCTCTCTCTTTTGTCCGTCGCTTGCTGCCCAGCTCGCTCTCCGTTTCTCTCCCCCATCGCTCCTTTGATCATCAATTAGTCAATTACAACGGGCTGGGATCATGCAAACCATGCAACATTCCGGACCGAAAACCTTAAGCCCTAAACCCTACGACCTAATGACATCCTGAAGCCATGTTCCTTCGAATGAAAACAGGCAATATTGTCAAGCTCATAGCGCAGTCGCTGCAGCTGGCTGCCCCAAGGGTGCAGAGATTTCTTCAGAAATTTGACCTGGACCTCGAGGACATCCCGCGAGGGTTATTCATTCGTGGTTTATATAACGTTTAGCGCAGGTGAGGGGAGTTTTAGGCTAGCTTTACCCTTGATAAACCCTGAACCCATCAGGCTTTCGGCGGGTGGAGCTGCAGACCTTCTTTTTTGAGAGTTTCAGTCCTAGGCTCGCCACCCCTGCAATGCCTGAAGCTGCAAGCCGAGGCTGTAGGGCTTCGAGTCCGAAATCGTACTACCTTCAGCCCTAGCCCTCAGGCTCTGGGGGCTCACATGTTAAGGCCTTTGCGCCCAAGGACCAAGCTGTATAAGCCTTTTCGGGGCTATTTTGAGCCTTAAGCCCGACGAGCCCCCTAAACCCTAAACCCCAAATGGCCCGACGAGTGCTGCAAGTTGAAAAAACACACCAAGGATACCAGAGCAGACGGACGTTGAGGTAATACATGGGCCTAGATAATATTACAAATCCTATTTTGGGGGGTTCCTTACTATAGTTATAGTATAACGGGCCCCAAAACCCTAGTCTAATTTTTAAGGTTATCAAGGCCCCTACAGTAGTAACGCCTGCAGAGTATACCCATAGTCTCGATTGCAGTTCCTCTTTGGGGGGCTTAGCCAAAATTGTATGTAGGATCCTGTAAGGTAACCCTAAACCCTTAGCCCTTAACCGACCAGAGAATTACAATAGCGACAAGGCCCAAGACTGTCTGCTGAACCAGTCGCGGGGTTTATGGGTTGGGGTTGAGATTTATAGGATGTAGGATTTGGGGTCGTGCACTCCTCCTGTCTCACGGATCATGCAAGTTTTCGTCGACCAGCAGTGGTATAAAACGACAAAAGGAGCTCGTAGATAGGATGGCTAACACAACGAACACGAAGCCTTGAACCCCAAAGCCCCAAGCCAGAGATTCCATGGTTCTGGATCACCAGGATTCTAGTCTGGGAGTTTCCGAAAATTAGGGGTTCCTTATTTGGGGTCCTTATAAAACAGGATCCTACTCTTTAGGGTACTACACCTTATAATTCTCCAAAACCCAGAGACTCAACCTTCGCTTGCTACTCTAACAGTATCACAGGACATGCAGAGCCTTCTGAGACAGGTGGCCTGAGTTGAGCTGCTTTGAGGGCGTTCCCATGGTTCAGGGAGACTAGCATGCCGAACTGGCTTTAGGGTTTCATGCAGTTTCTTAAGCATGGCTAAAAGGTGTTGCGAGTTTGGGTTTGCAGGGTTCCGGGTTTAGGGCTCAGGGTCTGGATGCTAGGGTGCAAGGATAGGCCGAATGGCTTGTAAAGTGTAACTCCCCCCCCCCTCCCAACTACCCCAACGAGCCCCTGGGTACAATCCAGCCCTTACACAACCAGGGCGTCTGAAACATAAGCTCCACAGCCGACTTGAAATCACAAGGGTCAAAGGACACATGGTTTCAGGCTTTTGGGCCCCAGGAACATACTACAGATGTAGGGTAGAGGGCTCCCAATCGTCAGCCACAGAGTCGATGAGTCCATAGAACGCTCAACTGTCTGGTTCTTAGTATGGAATGGGGGAATGGGATATAGGGACTACTAGAAGGGACTTTTCAGGGACTATCATAGGGATCCATTCCCCCATTCCCCTCAAGAATACACTCAGGAGGCTAAACCCAAACCCTCAGACCACAGCCCCACAGCCAGCCGGCCTGGACTCCAACCCTCAAACACCCGCTCCCGAAAGCCTCAACGCATTCAGACGTCAACCAGCGCCGGCGCGACCGCTGAAGAAGTGGCCTGTTTGTGGATTCGTGCCAACAGAGACCGATGGGAGAAGTGGGTGCCGGTGCAGACCCAGTGCTACAGCTGCAAGCCGTGAAGCGGTGTGATGTTTAGGTAGTTCCGTCTAGGCAAGGGGCACCGGCTCGGCGAAAGTCAGAATGCTCTGCCTAACTAACAGCCTCTAGGCTTAGGTAGGACACCACGCCCTTGCGTCAGAAGCACGATGTTTTGGGGGAGCCTTCGCTTCGTCCTGGCGGTACCGGGACTTCAGTACAAGTGCTTCAATTGGGGCCAGGGCTTGTCTTATCTAGGGTTTAGGGTTTTGTGCTACTCGGTGTCGGTTGAAAGGTGTTCAGAGGCTTTGGAAGACATGTCTTTCCCAAACTAAGCCCTGAACACACGCCGTAAGCTATGTTGACAAATTGACACTATGTACGAGATACGACACCACATTCTCTCATCCTTCCTAACTCAAGAAGCCAGAAATTCCAAGCAACTGACAGAAGCGAACCCCGACAACGAAACCCGGGTGCTTCGCAGCACTAACTTAAGCCAAGAGCTTTGACCCCACGACAGACAGATCTGCTTCGGAGCATAAACCCACTCTTGAAAAACAGGTGCCTAGCAGGATATGGCCTCGTAGATGATGCTGGGCACCATGTTCCTAATCGTCGGGACGCTGCAGCATGCTCGGTGTGCCTAGCTGGCACATTCTCCGAGCCTTTGTCCCTTGGATTGTCATGGGCTTCAGGCTTTTATTTATGATCCAGTACCGAAACCCCCAGCTACCCTACTGTTAGCTTCAATACACACTCATCCCTAAACCCTAAACCCGCGAGTACCTCATCTTTAGCTTCAGTAACTGCTATTCATGACCATAAGGTCTCTAGCGAAGATTTCCTCGGAGGTCTAGTATGGTTTTGGGTTGAGGGCTCTAACATGAACGCTTGGATAAGTCACAATACTGCCGTAGTTCCTCTGTTGGCTTATTGGATTCCAGAGATAAAGCGGGTTTGTTTACCACAAGAAAGGAACTACAATTGGAGGCTGTAGGTACTCCTGCGGGTTCCTGATGATGGGTATTGGGTTTTGGTGGAGTTTTGCAGAGGCAAGCTGAAGTTGTCATGCCTGGAACGCGGCATGCAGGGCGAGGCATATGGGAGTCTTCACATTTAGCGTAGGCAGGGCAGTAGGATCCTTATGACAAGGACTACTAATAAGGTAAAACCTCAGGTTCTCTCAGTTTAAAGAAGTTTATACCCTGAAAACCTAGTTGAAACCCTATGCATACCCTGATACAAGAGGTTAAAGCACTCTTTAGGAGGAGCCCTATCCGAATTGTTAAGCCCCTCATACCCGCTCCTATGTTCATGGATATGTTTGCATGCCTTCCTCTACACCATAAACTCCAAATCGCAAAGGTCCGACGATCTTGGACAAACTCATCGGTGCACCGTTTGCCCGGCTCTTAGTTGTTCTTTACAATGTCCCCTAACGGCCATCGAAAGCTGACCAGAAGATCTCGGTATGGATCTCAGTACTTATAATGTTTAAAGGTTTAGGATGTGTGGGGTTTAGGATCCAATGTTCTGTGTGGTTTCATGTCTAGGATTTGGGGGCCAATATTGGCCCCACAAGATCACTGAGGCCCGGCTGGCGCGCATCAGAATTCTTTTGGTGAGACGGGCTGTGCTGCCTGTGATGTGGGTACATTCACGGGAGATGCTGGCAATGCTCACTGCGAACGTTGTGAGCTCGGTCGCTATGCCAACACCACTGGAAACTCAGAATCTCGTCGTAGTTTGGACGTGTGAGGCGTAATCCAACAAAAGCCTGTATTATTTACGCTCAACCGTCTGGTCTCTGGAAGTTCCTTTCCCCCGACGCAAGTTGCCGATCAGAGTTCTCACTTCACTCGGATGAAGAAAACCCTTTAAGCCCCTACACCCTACACACCCTGATCCCCAAAACCCTAAGTCCGCAACCCTGAACCCTAAACCATGATCCCAGAACCCTAAACCCGTTATCCCGGAACCCTTAGCCCCTAAACCCTAAAAAGCTAAACCCTAAACCCTTCAACCATTGACCCCCAATCCCTTAACCCTAAACCCAGAACCCCAAACCCTAAACCCCTCTGAACCAGAACCCCTGAACCCCTAGACCTGAATCCGTTTCGGCCAAAAGCCGAGGAATGTCAGCCGTGCGGTGGCGAGCATCGGACGACCAGTCGGCGCGTCATCAGTGCCTTGCCTTTAAATTCTGTTTCTTCGGTTCTTCGTTATTGTTATAGTAGAGTTATAGTAGAAAACAGGCTTGTGTATTACAGTAAGCCCCAGAAAGTTGGAAACCGGATCAAGGCCAAATAGTGCTGGGATTCCCTATACATTACTCTTAAGGATTGAGGCTATTGGGTTTGCAATTTTGGGCTTCCTGTTGTGGTTGTTAGTTCGAGCTTCCTGTTTCGGAGGTTACAGAGAGGCCTTTTTTCTCTGTTTCTTCGGGTTCTTGTTATGTTTGAAGTAGAATACACTCCACAGATTCATGAGTGTCTTGCCTTTTGTGGTTGTTAGTTCGAGCTTCATGTTCGGAAGTTGCAGAGAGGCCTTTTAACTCTGTTTCTTCGGGTTTCTTTTCATAGTCATAGTCGAATACAATCCAAGCGGATTGTAGCAAAATATACACCCCCAAGCCCTATTCTGCCTGGCTTGAGGGGTTCAGGGTTTAGGGCTCATAGGGTTTGGGGGTTTTGGGTTGATTTGGGTTCAGGGATTTGGGCTTCAGGGTTTCAGGGCAGGCTTGACGGGGTAGGGTTTAGGCTCTCTGCTTCGGGTTTCATTCGATCTGATTTGGGATCCGAAACCAGGGAGCTCTGCTACCCCCCAAGGAAGGAAGTGCAATCCTTAAAACAGGTTTAGGGCTTTAGGGTTTTAGGGTTTAGGGATGTAATCCTTAAACCGTATCAAGACGCTCCCCCCTAGGATTTAATGACTGTTAAATCGACTCCAAGCCCTTCAGCCCTCGAAAACCTCCCTTGCAGTGCTAGAATATGCCCAACCATATTCTACCTCTTAAGTACACCCAAACCCTAAACCCTCAATCCTAAACCTTAAAATCCAAACTAAAATCCAAACCCTGAATCCTAAACCCTGTAAACCTCCTTGGCCCGGAGGGCCTTCTTGCCGTTCAGAGGGTTGGGTGGAAGCAAAACATTAAACGGAGCCTAACAACAATAAGCAACTATAATCTCTATAAGCCCCAAACCCTAAACCCTGTAAGCCCTATAAGCCCACCCCATAAACCCTTAAAGCCCTATAAACCCTGCACCCTAAGCCCCTAAACCCTGTAAGCCCTATAAGCCCACCCCATAAACCCTTTAAAACCCTCCAAACCGTAAACCCTACACCCTAAACCCCAAACCCTAAACCCCTAAACCCCTTTAAACCCTATAAACCCCACGCCTCAAAGGTGAAGGCGTCGAGAAGTGGATCGAAGTCGACGGTGCGACTTCTCAGAGCTCCTGCGGATGTGTGGGAGACTGGCACCTCGACTGCTACTGTTAGTAGTAGCAGTAGTAGTAGTAGTAGTAGCAGCAGTGGTCGTAGTAGTAGTAGTATTTGTAGTGGTAGTGGTAGTGGTAGTGGTAGTGGTAGTAGTAGTAGCAGTAGTAGTAGTAGTAGTAGTAGAAGTAGTAGTAGTAGTAGTAGTAGTACTGGTAGTAGTAGTAGTAGTGGTAGTGGTAGTGGTAGTAGTAGTAGTAGTAGTGGTAGTAGTACTAGTACTCGTAGTAGTACTAGTACTAGTAGTAGTACTAGTACTAGTACTAGTATTTGTACTAGTAGTGGTAGTAGTAGTAGTAGTTGTTGTTGTTGTAGTTGTTTTTGTAGTAGTAGTAGTAGTAGTAGTAGTAGTAGTAGTAGTAGTACCGGAGCGGGTTGCAGTGGGGGAGGGTTGGAAGCGCGATATTAGCGATACTATTCATAATCGTTTCGGTGCGATGTCGATACCTGGGTTTGGCGATACCTTGCGGTTCCAATATGGTTTCGATATCGAGAAAAGTATTGTTGAAACATCCTTGCATACTTTCGATAGTTTGGACTGCTACTGTTGCATAGCCTCCACTGCGGCAGCAATGCTCCGATATTTGCGGCTTTCAGGTTTCCGCTCAGATGCTCGCAACACCCCAAGATCGAAACCCTCATGAAATCCTAGTGGTGGTCTGAGTCTAAGGCTTGCGTGAGGTTCAGTGTATTGACTTCTTATTCACGGAATCGTCATTTTCAGCTTCTACCTATGATGAACTCTAAACCCCGATGTCCTAAACGCTAAACCCCTATACCCTGAAACCCTCTCGACCCTAAGCTGCCGACAATTTTTGAGGCGCCACTTTCGAGGCACCCGGAAAACCTAGGGGTCCATGTGCCCATGCAGGGTATACCCTGGGGCTCCAAATGGCCCAAAGTAGGTACTATTTATAGACTGTAGACCCCAAAGTAGGTACTATTTGTATACTTGGATACCTAGGGATATTACATGGGAACTTCTTCGAGGCCGACATATACAGGCCCATTGAAACCATGGGGAATCACGGAGCACTCAGCTTGCGAAACTGTCCCACGCAAATCCACTGAGCTTCAAAACTCTTCTCATGTTAGCCACACAGGAAAGTACCTGTAGTCTCCATTGTAGTTCCTTTTTGGGGTTACCTTTATCGGATCCTTAATATATAAATGGTTAAACCAACAACAGGAACTACAATGGAGACTACAGGTAGTTGTTTCTTTGCATGGTTCATTGGCGCTCAAGCAATTCTCGCGAACTTAACAGCACGCTTCATCCGAAATTCAGAGCAACACCAAGCTTCACCACAGGTACTTGACCGCGCAGGGCCGTTGCGACACTTGTCTGTTCAGATCCATTTTTTGTTCGAAGATGTGCGACAGGTTCACGGCTTTGCTGCTGTGGCTTAGGAAAGGCCTATTCTCGTCCGAATCCCGATCTAAAACCGGAACCCTGCAACCCTCAAGCCTTATACGTAGCCCCAAGCTGTAAACCCTGACCTCTTAAGACTTTGTAGAATCCCATAGAATCCTACAGAACCCATATAAAACCCCAACATCCATACTTATAGTGCTTTATAGTGCTTAACCCCTAAAACCCTGAACCCGACAAGGCCTGATGAGAGGCCATAAAAGAGCAAAAAACAAAACAGATGCACCTTAAATTATTGCGATTCCTCAATCCCTATAAGACCATGCAAAATCACGTAAAAAGACAGCGAGGAAACACTTATATAAATCCTGATCATCATCATCATCCTAAACATCCTAAAACCACTACAAAACCGTATAGAAGCGTGAACAACCTCAGTATCGAACCCAACCCAAGATCCTAAATCCTAAACCCTGGAGCTGCTTAAAGGGTCATGGGACTTAGAACTAGGGTTATAAATATTAAGGTAACTATACTTATAAATACTTAAACCCCTAGTTAGGGTACTTGTATCCTTACTTACTAAGTCCCATGATCCTCCAAGTACAGAACCGTCAAGAACCGGAAAAGCCAGTCCTGCGAGGAGAAGTGTCCCTTCGGATCAACGTGTCCTGGATCCAGCAAGCTGCTGCTTCTGCCGGGCTTCTATGCAACTCCAGAGGACTGGCGTCCAGGTTCAGGCTTTTGGAATTCGGGTTTAGTCCTTTCGGCTAGGCCCGGCGCCATTATGGGGCTTAGGGCGCCTAGGGTATTGAGGATTTTGAGGCAACTGAGCAGAACAGCGGCTGTAAAGGTACGGTTTAAGCATAAGGCGGGTTCTATAAAGGCTGTTGCGGGTTTTGCGATTTTGCGCTCCTAGGGTTCAAGGTCTGGAGCGGCCAGTGTTCTGTAATGGTTTCGAGAGAGGTCTACAATGGCTTCTGTAAGGATATGTAAGGGTTCTTTAAGGGCAAAGTGTGGCTCGAAATGCGGCGCACTCGTACACAAAATGTACTAGTCAAAAACTCCCCCTCAACACTTGCCTACAACAATTTCCGACACTGAACCGAGGTGCCTAGTGGTTCTTGAACCAGCAGAGTATATAATAAATGACATCAATAGAGGAGCTGGGGCACGGACTGACGCATTTTATATCCGTAGTGCCAGATCTGTTGTCACCCAGGCGCAGTTACAACAGATATTCATGTACAATGACATATGCATGACATGCCTTGAGAGCACAGTTACAGTACAAGTAGCATCAGATACCTAGTAGTGGGTTACTCGATTATGGATACCATGAGGTCTTCACACGTTTTGAGGGCCCTGAGACCACTTTACAGGCAACCGGGCTCCCAGGGATTGAAAAAACCGCAAGGTCGCCTCGAATTTGCACTTGTTGCACGGTTAATGGCTTAAGGGCTTAGGGTTTAAATTACGGCTTAGGCTTTATAGTTAAGGGCTCGAGACCCTCTAAACCCGCAACCAACCTTGGAACGAAGCAAGCACCGCATGGAATAGAGCCATGACCTCTGGGCTCCCCCCCCCCCCCACGTTCATTGAAATTTCTTGATTTGTTAAAGCAGCGTTGAGAGTTCAGGCCGCATATGCGCAGGTCTCTGTCGGAACCATTGCTACAACGTAATCATGTCTTCTTCATAAGCAGTTCAAGTAGTTTTTACCAGGACCATTACTAAGACCCAGGTCAGCTGAGACAACCTCCACAAGCTCCGGACCCTAAATACAGCTCCGGCCCAAGTTCATGTTCATGTTATTAGAGGTCTAAGTCACATGTGGAACTGATCGAAGCCTGAGTCCTATGCATTTGTGTATGGGCCTGGTCATCCTGCCCTGATAAACCTAAAACAGCCCAATCCTTGAACAATATGCGCTAGAGCCCTATCCCTAAATATTCGACCCGAGCGCCGAATCTTGACATCCTGAACCCCCAAAGCGTCGCCATTTCGGGAAAATGATTCAGCTCCGAAGCACATGGGTGGTTGTCAAAAATTATGGTCCCTTTTTTGGGTCCCTAATATAGTGCGGCACCTATTATTTAGGGTACCCACAAAGGGACCCTAATTTTGACAACCACCCACATGCCTCGACTCTATCTACTTAGAGGACTCGGTAAGTCGGTCAGAAGTGTTGTTACAGGAGAGTATCCCCAACTAAGGACATCAAACCCCCTACTAGAACGGTCTTACCTCTGTGTCGCCTGATCCCGTATAGGACATATAAGTAGAAAGCATATCTCCATCTAGGGTTCCCAAAATGCCGACTGGAACCTACCTATACTGTTATGTCAACTTACGTGCTCTCAGAATGTTCCCTTGAGGAGCCAGGTATCTTGGTCCTTAACTGGATGTTTCTTTGGGGGCACGTTGCAGCTTCGGGTACCTATCCTTGTTATGTTCTATGTAGCGCTAAACCGGCTAAACCTTAAACCGCCTTTGGTTCAGCGTTTAGGCAGCACGCTTGATCAGGGCTCTTCTTCAAAGCTCCTCAGCCTTCGTCCACGACATCTACAGGGAGAGAGTTTGGAGTCCGGAGTGTCATGGGATCCCAAATCGCCTTCCTTCTAACCCGAATTCGGCCCCCTTAACCCGGACCCTAAGCCTTATAGACCCTAAAGGCATGCTCACCTTGGCCCGTAAATCTCCCCAAAATCCTCACACCGTATGACCGCTGGGCCCTACTGTAGACTGAAAGCCTAAACCCTAAACAAGCGGCAGCCATGAAGTAAGAGCCCATCAATCTGGTATGCAAGTTTCTCAAGTGTCTGGGTTACGGCTGATACCGTTTCCTGTAGGGTTTAAGGTATACCTTAACCTACCAAACCCTACTTTTTCGTAGGTTCTTATTATAAACCCTAATATGGGATTTACAGGGACCCTGGGTTAAGGTATAGGGTTCGGTTTGGGATCCAGATCTAGAGTTCGGGGCTTGGTCAGGCGTTCGGCGTTCAGGGGAGGCCAAGGGTCATGTGAAGTAGGGTTTAGGGTTTAGGGGTTTAGGGTTTAGGGTTTTTACCGTTTTGGTGAGTGTAGATAGGGCTCCTTTTGAATATTGGTGAGTGTATATATTGGGTTTTATTATGGGGATACTAGTAATATAAACCATACCCTATGTGGGTCCTTCCTTTAGGGGAAGTACAGAGTCAGACGGAAAGCCACATGTTGTCTGTTTACCACAATCGGGGATGATGCTGGTCACCAATCTTCTCAAAGGCCCCTTTCCATAAAATGAACATGCAGGGTGAGGGGAATCGGGAATTGAACGGGGAACGGGCGGACACATGCAGACCCCTCCTATAAGCCTTCATAAGCCTTCCAAGCCTGCTTCTAATCCAGTATCTCTGTAGAATCCAGACAGGAATCCTCCACAGGAACTTCGCAACTAAAGCGTACTCATGGTCTCGATTGCAGTTCCTTCTTGTGGTGTGGCAAATCTCTTATATTTAGTATCCTATAAGCTAGTCGAACCCGAACAAGGAACGACGATGCAGACCTAAACCCTCAACCTCTCAACCGCTAAACGACTAAACCCCTCAACCCTCTAAACCCCTAAACCCCTAAACCTCTAAATCCCTAAACCCTGAACCCTCAACCGCTAAACCCCTAAACCCTAATTTTTACACACTCGACCGACCAAGGACAAGTCTTCCGATGTTTCGGACTCACCTCGCGCTGTCCAGGCCGCCGCTGAACTTCGAAGCATGCACCCTAACATCGAAAGGGCCTTTGTAATTAGAATAGCGTTCCTTTAATTCCTTTGAAAGGGGTCTATAAGGGATCTATAATTTTACGTAGTCAGAATAGGGCTTGGCGTGCATGGTACGATATTATACAATATTTAATATTAACCAGCAACTCCAAAAGAGTATTGGCAATTGTTTAGGCCCCTAATTTTATGTTGTCTCCCAAAAGTTGACATTATGGGGCTTAGGGTGTAGCCCTGAGAGGCTTACAGACCTAAACCCTAAACTCTGAAGGCTTTTACATGGCTTGAGGGTGCAAAGGGCTCAATCAGTAGAGGTCCTACAGGGGGTTTAAGGGTCTAAAGGACCCAATAATCAGATTATAGGTTATTGTCTTGGCAGGTGTAAGGTTACTAGTTACTTGGACCTCCAGGGTAGGGTGTTCGAAGGGTTTTTTACGTGGAGCACCTTTGGCTGTAGATAGGGTCTGATGCCTGGTTTAAGGTCGGCTTCAGCGCAGCCTGAAGGATTCTTGGTTGATGGTTCGTTGTGTAGGTAGCCCAGAGGGTCCATATACACTAGTATTATGGAATTAGGTCCCAAAAGACCATCCCCATTATGGTTTTTGGAACCTAATTCCATAATAGTAGTGTATATGCACCGTCTTGGTATGTTAGGGGTTCAGAGCTTTAGGTTTAGGGACCAGGGGCTCGGGGTTAAGTTTTGGTTTCGAGTTTAGTTTCTGCTGTGATCACGTCCTCGGCATTCGGTTACACGCGGTCTTGTCTTGTTGGCATGCAAGTTTACAACCTGACTCAGTGCATCCTGCTTCTAGCTGTTTTAGTTTTGGCAATTGTCCGACTAGGACTTCAGCAAACTAGGTGCTCTCTAGCAGTCCATCGGTTTCCCCCCCTCTCCCCCCAATCTTAAACTGATGCTAGACCGTTGAAGCTGGCCTATAATCCCGACGTCGTTACACTCTATATTATACCCCAACACCCCTTTTTGTAGCGATCAAGGCACCTAAACCCTAAAACCCCATGAAACCCTTACAGAGCACATGTACGACTCATACGACCTCATTCTACTAAGCCCTAAACCCTAAGCCTTAAGTAGTTACTTACCAACGCTTGTGTAAGTCTCATCAGAGGGACCCTTAGGGGGGCAGGGGGAGGGGGGGTCGGGAGCCATAATGCCCATAGTAAGGACTTCATAATAAGGCCTATTTAAGGAAGTATAGTCCCCTACCCCCCTCCCTAAACCCTAAACCCTAAGCCCTTACCCCCCTAAGGGTCCCTATGCTCTCAGCGCACAGGCGGCCCTCCGGGATCCTGCAACACAGGGCGAGATCCCAGTGCGGTCACCTGCGCCGCCTGCCGCCTCCTTGCATCTTCGAGTTCAGGGTTTAGGACTGGAGGGTTTAGGGTTTAGGGTTCAGAGTTCGTTAAGGGTTTTATAGGAGTTCTGGAAAAGTTTGATGAGGGTTTTGATGAGGGTTTTAATGGGTTTAGGAGCCGAGGGTTGGGGCACTGGGGCTAGCCAAGGAGCCCAGTTGCCGAGATCATGGCATCCTGCACCCGAGAAGCCTCGTGTATACGTATGTCAATTAATATGTACATGCGTGCAAATATATATATATATATATAGATAGACATATTTATTTATGTATTTATACGCATTGTACATATATATATATATATATATATACATATATACATATATACATATATAGACATGCATATCCCTAGCCCGAGCATCCTCCCTCGGGGCTTTTGATGCAGGGTGTACCCAGCATCTCCAAGCTGCAAACCCCTCAAACCGAAACCCGTAAACCCTAAACCCGTAAACCCTACACCCTAAACCTTAAACCCCCAAATCTACACCACTAAACCGGCTGCAGCTTTGGGATTGGTGTTTCGGATTTCGCCTGTAGGGCTCTAAGGTTTGGGAATTGAAATTTCGAGTTTGCGTCTCCTTTTAAGGGTCCAGGGTGAGGTTTAGACGACAATTTGGGGCTCGTTCTCCTGGCGATCTATACATCTGGAGCTTTTCCAACCCTAAATCTCTGTCGCCCCAACCCCAAATGCCAGACGGAAGAAGAAACAGCAAGCACCAGAACTATGTTCAACAGCAGGCTATCGCCTGGTAGAATCTCTAAAAACCCCTTGCCCTTAGCCCTAAACGAATTCCCTAAAGCCTCACCCTTGCATCCTTATCCCTGACCTAACACCCGAAACCGGAATTTCGCAGTCGAGGTCTTGTCGGACTTCAGCCTATGAGTTCTGGAGAGTGCGGTCCGTGCACAGGCTACCTCGTTAAAAGATTCCCTTGAGGCTCCAAGTATACGAATACTAAAGTAGACTCCTTCAGGGTCCAAGGGACACAGCATTCGGTTACTCGGGTTAAGGGCTGCAGTGAAGCAAGCTTGCACTTGAGGCGGTACATGGTTGTTAGACACCTTCCGTTATGTCTAAAATCCTCGCATAGTGCATACCTTCGGCTACTTGAAGCCCATGGCTTGCCTAAATCCAAATTCTTCAGACCTTGAATCCTGATTCATGTGCCCTCCGCTGGACCCTGAAATCCTGCCAAATCCTCTAAGCACCGGAAATCTACAGCCTCTGCAACTCTGAGCCGAAAGCTTCACTGAGATGGACATGTTAGTATAGGGGCGCTAATAATTACCTATACTCTTTTGGGGGGTTCCTTAGTATAATTGCAGTATAATGGGCCCCAAAACCCCATTCTAATTATGAAGGCCCCTATATTAGTGGTTTCGGGTTTAGGGTTCTTATAGACCTAAGCGAGCCAGCCCGGAACAGGCTTGTGCAGGCTCCCAAAACCCAAAAGTCTCAATCATGGAATGCACCGTAAACAACATCAAGTTAACATTAGAGCTTCCTCTATGGTTATTAGGTGTATTGCCTAGTTAAGGGGCGGTGGAGTCTTTGGGAGAAATACTTGCACTCCCAAAACCTAAACCCTACACCCTAAACCCAAAACCCTTCAAAGAGCCAAACCCTCAACCCTAAAACGCAAAGCCGGGTGACTCTGATCTGGCCTCAGGCCAACTGCATCTGTTGACCTCCTGAGGAAGATGTTGAGCAAACTTGTGAAGGCTTTGCTACACTCATCCTTAGGGCGTAGAGCTTGGGGTCTAGGACCTTAGGATATAGGGCTAAGCAGCGTTGTGAGGGTGATGAGCTTGACATGATGAGCTTGACACTCGACTTCACTCTCCTGAATGCTGGAAGGCGTCTCCTATCTGCTTCTCGTCGGCACGGCAGTGGCTCACCTGCAACCAGCCTCATTCCCAACTTCCAGAACCAAAAAGCCGAACTGCAAGTGTGTAGTTCTCCACGTCAGAGTCCCATCGTGGCTCCCCTCAGCGCTGCATGACTCTCTATTCAAGAACACACCCTAAAGTGGAGAACTCCTCGGATCAGCAAAGAGCATCCTGCAAAAGGTGCTCGGCATTTGCGGTGTTGTCGTCATCTATGCCGTCTTAGCGATGGATGCACAGCGGGTCAAGCAGCCAGGCCTGGAAAGGAACCACAATGCTTAACCAATACCCAGCGGGATAGAAGGCCACAACAACAAACGCTGTATGTACAATTTGCATGAACTGTACTCAAACCCCGTAAATGCTTTCTTTGCAACAGAATCTCTTTACGGATGCCACGAAATGTGCGAGATCACACTGCGAATGCTAAGCCGAAAGCAATAGACACCAAACCCCATGCGCCAAACTCCCAGGTCCTGGATGCGACACCCTAAACCCACAACCCCTAAGGCTCGAAAGCATACAGAAAGCCTTCACAAAGCGACCTTCAACCATTCTGCACTTTCCATGAGGACCCTGGACCCCGAAGCCCTCAACCTTTGACAACTAAGACCCTGTCTTAACCACGACGTGATTCTGCTAACTATGACCCGCCGCCGCTAACCGCGCCTCGTCTTTGCCTCAGGTGCACGACACAGTCCCATGGCATGAGACAGCCAGGTGCT
>BGNK01007438.1:5792-13292 GCA_003297005.1 Symbiodinium sp. clade A Y106
GCGCGGGGGGTATAATAGGGTTGTTTTGCTGCGGTGGAGCTGCGAAGGAAGTGAAGGGGATATTGTAGGGAGTTCCTTGCTGCGGCCTAGCCGCGCGTTGGATATCAGGGGGTTCCCTTGCTGCGGCCCTATAGCCGCGCGGGGGGTATAATAGGGTTGTTTTGCTGCGGTGGAGCTGCGAAGGAAGTGAAGGGGATATTGTAGGGAGTTCCTTGCTGCGGCCTAGCCGCACGTTGGATAACAGGGGGTTCCCTTGCTGCGGCCTATAGCCGCGCGGGGGGTATAATAGGGTTGTTTTGCTGCGGTGGAGCTGCGAAGGANTAATAGGGTTGTTTTGCTGCGGTGGAGCTGCGAAGGAAGTGAAGGGGATATTGTAGGGAGTTCCTTGCTGCGGCCTAGCCGCGCGTTGGATAACAGGGGGTTCCCTTGCTGCGGCCTATAGCCGCGCGGGGGGTATAATAGGGTTGTTTTGCTGCGGTGGAGCTGCGAAGGAAGTGAAGGGGATATTGTAGGGAGTTCCTTGCTGCGGCCTAGCCGCGCGTTGGATAACAGGGGGTTCCCTTGCTGCGGCCTATNTAATAGGGTTGTTTTGCTGCGGTGGAGCTGCGAAGGAAGTGAAGGGGATATTGTAGGGAGTTCCTTGCTGCGGCCTAGCCGCGCGTTGGATAACAGGGGGTTCCCTTGCTGCGGCCTATGGCCGCACGGGGGGTATAATAGGATTGTTTTGCTGCGGTGGAGCTGCGAAGGAAGTGAAGGGGATAATGTAGGGGGTTCCTTGCTGCGGCCTATAAGGGGGTTAGTGCTCTATGGGGTTCCTTGTTGCGGCTTACCGTATCTGCCGGGGAGAACGGGGAAGGAAGTGCCGAGGGAAGAGAAGGGGATTCAAGTTCATGGCTGTGGCCAAGCAGACTCTTGAATTATTATTGTTCTTCTTTTTGCCTTCCTTGGACTGTACTCTAAAGCACAACAAGGGTGAGTACTATAAGGTTATACTAACTACTAGTACATACATGGCACTTTGAATTCAGTGGTGTGCCTGAGGCATCAGGCTGGGCACTTCGGCTACGAGGTATTTCGGGGGAATCTCGGATCGTAAGTCGAGGGCTTTTCGGGTATAAGGGGGATTGGAAGGGAGGAGTTTCAGTTTGAGAAGCTGAGCGACCCTGAGCTCAGTGACTTCCGCAACTAGTGTGGGAGTTTCCAAAAATATGGGGTACCTTATTTTGGGGTCCTTAGAAAAAGGATCCTACTATTTAGGGTACTATATTAGGGTCCCCTATTTTCGGAAACCCCCATGTAGGGAACAAGAATAGGGTCTGGGGGAAAAAATACTGTAGGGAAATAAGGAGCCCCCTGTTAAGGCCCCTACAGTACCCGGGACCCTGAAGCGATTTCCTGCTCGGCGCAGGAGAAGTGCCCCAGGCGAAACGTTACGAATCTGCCTTCTCTCGACAATGCGCTTCGACAAAAAGGCGCGGGGGGCCGCAAGGAAGTGTTTCGAGGGTGTCTGTCGGTCGGCGGGAGCATTCAGTGTTATGCACCGCGGGATGTAGAGGCCGGAACGTTCGACCGGGCGAAGAATGATTTTGGTATCGCACACAAAAGCCATTTTTTTTTGAAGTTGGCGTGTGCGCGGTTCGTATGGACGGGTAGGTAGGGGCCCGGAACAAGAACGACTTCTGACTCTCCTTTTGGAGCTCGCGGTTTGGGTTCAGAGTTTGCGAAGAGCCTAAAATGCTGAGTTCTGAACTCTGAGTCCGACATTCCGAAGCTTCTGCACTTCCCCTGAAACCCTAAACCCTAATGCTCCAGGATTCGCTTTCCGGGCCTGGCCTCAGCCCCAAACACCCAGAGACTGCCAAATCCCTTAACATCCCTTATCTAAGGAATAGGCCTCAAATTATAGTAGGAAAACCTAATAGCCCTGACATGACTTAACGTATATTCCTTACTTACGGGGTTTTGGAGTCTTTGGGGAAAGCAGAGTGACTGAGATGCTCTCTTTCGAGAGGCCGGGGCCTGCTGTCGCTGGTCACAGCGAGGAGTGGAAAAACTCCAGGCTAAAGGTTTGGGGGGTTTAGGGTTTAGGGGTTTAGGGTAAGGGTTTAGGGGTTTAGGGGTTTAGGGGTTTAGGGGTTTAGGGTTTAGGGTTTCGGTTTAGGGGTTTAGGATTTAGGGTTTAGGGTTCGGGTTTAGGCTAAAGGTTCAGATGTCAATGCTTCGAAGGGGTTTAGGGTCCTGTGGCGTTGTTTCGGTGTAGGGTTCTTGAGGTCAGAGGGTTTGGTTCTAAACCCAAGAAGCCTGGTGACCGAGCCCTAAGCGCTCTTTAGGATTTTTCAGGCTCCCGAAGCCTTTTAAAACAACCCGCCCACGCCCGAAGGGACCTTCTGAAACCATGTGCCTTCAACCATGCCCTGGCAATCTCAGTCCCTGAATCTTGTGACGAGAGAGAGAGGATCTTTGCACGCTACGCGCATGCCCATTTCTTATGTCAGACGATATACTCATATACCGTAGACCCTAGTGCAGTATAAAGAAAGCAGATGGTGCCGTATGTACCCCATGGCCAGGCCGGATTACCTGGTCGTGTTTGTATAGCTATCTGTCTAACTCTCTGGGTAGGTACGTCTGTGTATCTGCCCGTCCCTCAGCTCTCCACCCTGACCGCCGAAACAAGCGAGTCTCACGGCCGAGTAGGGACTCGAAAAGGCACCTGAACATAAGGATCCTACTTTTTGGGGTATACGTAAGCGTGTCCACCAAGAAAACCTGAATTCTGAGATCCCTATGTTTGGGCGCGTACTTTGGGCAGGATGCAAGACTACCCTCTGCTGCACCAGCTGCAGCTGATCCTCTTTCGGACCCAGGTCGCTGCAAGCGGATCTGGGTTGGAGGGTCTGGGAGCTAGGTTTCAGGAGGGTATGGCGGAATGGCCTTTGCGTGAAAGGGTTAGGGGTATCAGGGTTGAAACAGGGGGGTGGGGATTTAGAGTTCAGGGGTTAGGGTGTAGGATTGAGAGTTCAGGGTTCAGGAATTTGAGATTTGTGTTGTAGGAGCCTGGTGCAGGGGACCCGGAAATCTTTTCTTCGGTATCAGACTTGCAAACTTTTTTAGCTTAGGGCTTAGGGTTTAGGGTTTAGGAGAAACTGATTACCATCAGCCTCAACCCTAAACCCTGAACCCTAGTTTTATACAGGTGCTGATCTGCTGATCTCGACAAGGACCAGGGTTTAGGGTTCAGCCTTTGACCAAACAGCCAGAACCTGGAAATTGAGTCATGAACCCAAAACCCTGAACCCCAAACCGTTCGAAGGCTTGAATCTGAAGATCCAAAACTGACACTTCGAGGTGCTGATCGCCACCTTCGGCGCCACCCTAGCCTGGACTCCTTTCTTGCAGAGTGGCTCCTTCGTGATTGAGCTGCTGGGTCCTTGTTCATCTATAAAGGGTTCCTTTATGGGGTTCTATAATACTATAAGGGTCATGTACAAAAGGGTTTTAAGGAGTTCGGCTCAAATCGAAGTAAAACCGAAGTAAATGAGGAAAGCCGAGGAAAGCACATCACTAAACATATGCCGTATACCCGGATGATGTTCATGGAAATCGAGGTGTCCATAATATACTATAGTATACTATAGTATACTAACTGTAACATACTATAATTTATAGTATACTATACCCCCAAAACCCCTTATTCTACTTCTTGAAGAATTGTGAACTTCCCAGTAAGGGCCCGACGAAATGCCTTAAAGACATCTCTTAAACTTAAACCGAGTATGGTAAACTTTAAACCATGACGCTAAACCCTAAGGCCTAAACCCTAAAGCCTAAACTTTAAGCTCTAAGCCATCGACAATTTTTTTCTAAATTTAGGCCCGCAGCAACAGCCCAGGCTGCATCCTGGTCCTCCGGAAAGCCTGACGCAACCTTCTGGCAGTTTAGGGTTTGGGGTTGAGGGTTCGGGGTTGAGGGTCCTGGGGTTTAGGGTTTTATGGTCTGGAGCTTGAGTTCCGGTGGCGTCGCCTCGCCGTCGCAGTTCAGAGAACGGCAGTTTAGGGGCGAACTGTTGAAGGCCGTGTTTCGAAACATAAGGTTGGAGCAGCCCGGGATCAGTGGCACAGGTTCATCAAGAGGCGAGCTCCTAAACCTTAGCCCTGGACGACGGGCGCAAAACTCTGAGGGAAACCCTAAACCCTAAACCCTAAATCCTAAACCCTAAACCCTAAATCCTAAACCCTAAACCCTAAATCCTAAACCCTAAACCCTAAATCCTAAACCCTAAACCCTAAACCCTAAACCACTGCACTTAGCCAAGTGCTCCCTGCTGGCATAATATTCGAACGCTTTAATTCTAGGAGGCTCTTATCCTTTTTGGTAGGGCGCTAGTTGTTTCTGAAGCTCCTCATATTAAGTCCCGCATCCTTATCGGCTGTTGTTTCGGAACCGCCCCAAAGATGTTGAACTCATTTCTGAAATGGTTGCTCTTAGTACTAGGACTCATCTACTAGTTGGGTTTGTGCTTCAAGATTTGATTACATCGGGAGAGTTTCTGATTCCATAAAAGTCGCATCCGGTGATTTCAAGTATTCAGTGGTCCGTGAGACACTCGACTTTCCTCACGTGCATATGCGCGTTTGAATCCAGCCAGTGACTCATGTCTGCAGTAAGGAAGCGCAGCAAATGCGCAGTATTGGAGCATTAATTCGAAGGAGAATGCACAGAAAGCTGTTTCACCACCACCCACGCTAAAGCATCCCTATGGTCATTTGGAGAGCGTGCACCCCTGCCACTGCGGTGAGTCGTCTTGCTGCTCTATTGCTTTTGCAGCTAGGTTTGATCGCACGCTTAATCCGTCCTTCAGTTTATCCGTCTGCTGGCCTGACTATCCGTCCGTTTCTATCCTGCATCTGCTTCAGCTTGTGTTTGGAATGGAAAAATGCGTCGTTTAGCCGACATGGTTGTCTCCGCCAATTGCACACATCGCAAGGCATTTTGGCAGCTGCTGGACGCAGCCGCCAGCGATGTACCGCTTGCCGCAGCAAGATGTGCCCGCCTGGGACATGAATCCCCGCGGCCCGTCAGCAAGTTTCGCACAACTTGGAACAGGCTCACATCAAAATGTCGCGGGAGCGGCAATTCCTCGCTTTGCAGCCGAGGCAGTGAGTGGGGAAGTTGGGCTCAGGCAGCCCATGTTTCTCGGAAGGCCATTTTGCAAAGGTGGTTCTTGTCCTGTCCCGTTTGGGTGAACAACTAAGGTTCATCATGCCTGCGTGGCAGCACCGCCTGCCGAAAATGCACGCTGCTTTCGGAAATATACGGTGGATGTTTTCGAAGTTCCAGAGTTCGAGACCGACGTCAACACGGTGGTTGCCCTTGCACTAGATGCGGCCAGCAAGCTGTCCAGCCGTCGTGGCGCGGCCACAGTTCCAGCGTGAGAGCATCATGACCGTATGATCTCGCTGTCTTGCACCAGTTCGCGGTTTCTGAATGCCGTGACGATGCCGAGAAGATCGTGGTTGGCCACTCGTAGCCTGAGCTTCAACACAACACCAAGGACTTCTTCAACAACCTCCTTGGGGGATCTCTGCCGCGAATACCTCAACCAGTGGTTATGGCAAGCATGCGATTCTTTGCTTCGCTTCAGCTTTAGGTCCGGAGCCTGGGCTTTGTGGACCTAGTAGTTGCTGCACATCACAATGTGGGCCCGCCACCCCTCAGAGGTTCCGAACATTGAGCCCAGCTGAGCTGGGAATCCAAAGGGGGCGATTCTGGATTTTTTTCGAGTCTTGAGACTCAGTTACGAGACTGCAGACAGTCATTTCCTTAAGCGATGCAGGGAGTGAACCATGCAGGATGGATTTTGGACTGTCTGTGTTTAGAGGAAGGCATGGTGCCGGTCCGCCCGTCAAACCTACGGGGTTAGCCGATACGATTGGGGCTTTGAATAGTTAGTAATTGTCTATACATCCCCATATAGTCCCCGGACAAATTGGGGTCGGATGTCTTCCAATGCTCGATTCAAGTTCTGCATCTATGAAAGGCCAGGAGCTGACATCGGAATACCGACAGGAAAGTTTTTTCGGGACCTTCCCGGTTCTTGAGGGCCAAAAGCCGGGTTTCAGAAAATGGGAACCTTTGTATAGACCCTACATAGTAGGACTCTTTCATAAAAGGCCCTCGAAGTCCTAACCCAATGTTCGGAAACTCCAAGATAGAGGTCGGAATACTTACGAGTGCTATTCCTTATAGGTTTCAGTGTCATATCTTTAGTGCCCTTTTCCCCATTATTCTGATACCTGAACCCTAGACAGAAAAACTATTAGACTATAAGTTTGGGAAACCCCGACGAAGGAGGCTTACTACGGGGCCTTGAATAGGCACCTTTATCATTCCTTAGAGCTCCTTCATAGAACTATGCAAAGAAGACGCGCAATCTTAAACGCAGATGCCCTAAACCGAGCGACTCCTCTGTACAGGCTTTAGACTCCTGATCCCTTAGATACGATATCATGCTCTGACTTCTGCAATCTATCTGCAGGAAGTTCTAGATATCTCCTTTAGACGTTTATGTACACATTTTCTGAGGATGCATATGTCGTGCTTTGTTTCGCTCTTCGTTGACAGTTTTTGCTCCGCATCACCCCAAAACCCTATTCCAATTAGTCTTTCGGGTTTGGGGAGCGGGTTTTTGAGCCTCCAGTTTCGTCTTCTAACCTCTTTCACCTACTGCACCTTTCCACGAGCTGGATGGCAAACCGCAAGTCCGAAAACTCAGTCCAGATTTGTAACATTGTTGTTCCCTAAATCTTGTTCTTGTGCTTCCTCCACGCCAAATGAGCGAGAGCGTGTGATTCGAAACGTTAGTGAAATCTCTCAACAGTTCGCAAACAGCCACCACATCCTTTCACAAGCAGAATGGTTACATATCCTGAGTTATGGAGGCATCCTGCATTATGACCCAAAACCGTATGCCCTAAACCTATGACCTGCGGACCTGAGGCATCGGACCGAGATTCCCAGAGACTCCAATATCCCTTAATTAAGGAATATTCATTACATTATGGTAGGATCCCTAATATTATTTAAGGAATATTCCTTAATTAAGGGATATTGGAGTCCCTTGAATCAGGGGTCTTTGGCTCTTTTTCAGGGGTCTCGGGCTCTTAAACCCTAAAACCGTGTCTTGGGGGCTCTTGGCCTTCGTGGCAGGCCTTGTATGCGGATTCCAAGATCAAGGAGAACATTGAGGATGCCGACCTGGAGGCGAAAAGGGTTTAGGGTTTAGGGTTTAGGGGTTTAGGCCTTTGGAAGCCTTAAAAGCTCTTTAATATGGTCATCAAGGCCCCTTCCCCTACCCCCCCCTAAGGGTCCGTATGAGACAAGGGCTTGAGGGCTTAGGGTTTCGGCTGCGATTTTTGGGGGTACTGGGGTTGGGGATGTAGGGCTTAGGGTTTCGGGTGCAATTCTGGATGTAGTGGGGTTGGGGATGTAGGGTTTGGG
>BGNK01007438.1:15792-17660 GCA_003297005.1 Symbiodinium sp. clade A Y106
GATCGTTCGAGTTTGCCTTGCCGAGATCGTCTGATGAGCTTTCATGAAACTTTTTGCAAACCGTGAAACTTTTTGCAAACCGTGCCACTGCAGCAAGAAGTATGCTGTAAGCTAAGGGTACGTTCAAATGCAAGCATTTCCTGGCTTACGCCCCAGATGCCCTGCCTTGAACACTCCAAGCTCCCCGACCTCTGCGCCGAGGGCTGTGCAGGTCCTCGCTAAGAAGGCAGACGTGTGGGACGAAGGCATAGAGAAGCTTTTCAAGGAGCCGCTCTCTCTCTCTCTCTGTGTTTGTCTTTGATGGATGTCTGTTTAGCTTTGCTAAATGTCGACAATGTCGGAAGCAATATAGGGCCTTAATACTAAGAACAGGGTTTGGGGTATAGTACACTAGAACTATAATAAGGAACCCCCAAAATAGCATACGTAATTATGAAGGCCCCTATATTACTTTTCGGAACCTGGGGCTCGGCGTATCACCCGGTAATCTCTCGCGATGGTGTGCCAGGACACGACAGCCATCGTGGCTGAGCAGGATGACAGCAGGCATCCACCTGCAACCTTCTCCTGGGATTGCTCTTGCCAGGGTTTCTTTGGGATGTCTTGAACACGAGCCGGTCTTAGTGCGAAGCTTTGTCCAAGGCTTCAACAGGACAAGTGCACAGCACCGTTGCAACGGTCTGCCAGCATCTCCCATAAAGCAGCCCACTTTTTTCTTCCTGGTCCCCAAGCCCAACTACCCATAAAGGCACCTCACATGATAGTCATCCCTGAACCCTAGGCCCGATTGCCGAAAGTATCAGAACTGCTACGCCTGCTGCCGCAGGCGGAAGCGCGAGGACGACCAGGGTTGGGGGAGCAGAGGGGGTTCAGAGATAGGGGGTTTGGGTTAGGGGTTCAGGGTTCTCAGGTTAGTATGGTCATAGTCTAACATTCCCCAAAACCTTATTCTGATGATGAAGGCCCCTATAGTAAGTTTGAATTGCCATAACGCTCGGTTCAGATTAGGGGTTTAGGATTGGGAACATACAATATCTGCCATATTTGTATATGGGAATTCAGGTGTTGTTCAGGTTTTCGTAGAGTGTAATGGAGTATAACAGGTCTACGTGAGTCTAGATTGGATAGAGTGTCCCAACTGTTTCCCCCATCCTAGTGCCTTAAGGCCCAATATTTCACTTCGACCCGGAACACCCTAAACCCTGAACCCTGAACCCTAAACCGCGACTGTAACAGGGAGGAAAAGAACCATCAACAAATACAAAGATCCCCAAACCGTGCACCCTAAACCCTAGACCCTGAACCCTAAACCCTGAACCCTGAACCCTAAACCCTAAACCCTGAACTCTAAACCCTAAACCCTGAACCCTAAACCCTAACCCCTGAACCTTGAACCCTAAACCCCTAAAACCCTAACCCCACAGGAGTTGCTCGAGCAGCTCGTCCGTGTGGTTGCAAAGGTGGAGGCCAGGCCTGGTAACATTTGTTCGGGTTTAGGGGTTCAGGGTCGAGGGGTTCAGGGTTTAGGATTTAGGGTTGAGGGTTTTAGGGGTTTAGGGGTTCGGGGTTGAGGGTTTTAGGGGTTTAGGGTTCAGGGTTGAGGGTTTTAGGGGTTTAGGGTTCAGGGTTTAGGGTTTAGGGTTTAGGGGTTCAGGGTTGAGGGGTTGAGGGGTTTAGGGTTTAGGGTTCAGGGTTGAGGGTTTCAGGGGTTGAGGGTTCAGGGTTGAGGGTTTTAGGGGTTTAGGGTTTTCATGATGCTCTGCTGTAGCATCACCTGGGTCGCCTCTTACAGATGCCATCACCAAGGGCGCAGAACGAATTGAGGCCTTTTAACGCAGCAACACAAGCTGTACTTCAGGTGTCGACTT
>BGNK01007439.1:0-13120 GCA_003297005.1 Symbiodinium sp. clade A Y106
GCGTGCCACCCATCCAAACTCCGCGGGCCCCCAGCTCCCGAGCCGCGTGCCACCCATCCCGCCAGGCGCGTTCCTTTTTCTTCTGAGGAGAGGACCCCAACAGTTCCTGTTTGGGGAATTAACCAATATTATTGGCACGGTATATTAGCATCCTGATCATGTCTTGCCAGCCTCACCACCTCCACCATCAGCGTCATCATCAACGTAACCATCATCGTAACCATCACCCACAACATCGCCATCATCACCAGCAGCGTCATCGTCACTATCGTCATCATCATCACCATCGTCAAGAAGAACAGCCATAAGACGTCCATCAATGGCAAAAGGGGTTCTTGAAGCAGGCTCCAAGAGCACTCCATGCAGAAATACACAGACCATAGACACTAAACCGCAAGCCTTGAGTCCCAAACACCCGCCTTGATCCCGGATCCTTCTTTAGCCTGAACCTAGAGCTTAGTTGATTTGTTCTGGTCGGGCGAGCTTCCGCGGAGAGCAGGCCGAGCGTGAGCCCACTCCTGGTAGGTCTCAACTTGTAAATTCTCAACAAGAACTCTACTTGCTGCTGTTGATACCCAAGAAATGAAGAAGCATTCGCCACTCGAAGAGCAGCCATGACAGTGCTGGTAGCAGCACCATCAGTAGCAGTAGGTGTAGTAGTAGCAGTAGCAGTGGCGGTAGCTATAGTAGTGCTGGTCGTATTGGTCGTCGTCGTCGAGGTTGTCGTCGTGGTGGTGGTGGTGGTAGCAGTAGCAGTAGCAGTCGCAGTCGCAGTCGCAGGCGGTCGCAGCCGGTCGCAGTCGCGGTCGCGGTCTCGGTCGCAGTCGCAGCCGCAGTCGCAGTCGCAGTCGCAGTCGCAGTCGCAGCAGCAGCAGCAGAAGCAAGAGCAGGGCCGGGGGCAGGGGCAGGGGCAGGAGAAGGAGCAGGAGCAGTCGCAGTAGCAGTGGGAGTAGTAGGAGTAGTCGTAGTCGTAGCCAAAGAAAGTCAAAAGTCGTAGTGGTAGTCGTCGTCGTGTTTTGAAGGTGTAATCTGCTGAGGGCTTGTACAACAAAAGGCTCTGCGTTTCAAAAAGAAATAACCGGGGGAGGCAACTCGCAGCTTCAGCTGCAACGGCTCGAAGGGTCTGTTTTCAAAAATGTAGGAACCTGGTTCCTTTAAAGGGGTCTACAAGGGTTACTATAAGGGATCTACAAGGGATCTATAAGGGTACTATAATAGTGTAGGAGCCTGATTCAGAAACCTTAGGCCTTTATTAGGGTTCCTTATATGAATCCTACTATTTTGGGGTTATAGGCCAAGGGTTGCTTAATCAGGTTCCTACATTACCTCGTCAAGATCCCAGAATGACTGCTTTCAAGGGGCATGGGATCGAAACACCCAATGCAAGATCCACAACGACCAATCCTGTCTTATCACCGTACTCCTGCCTGTACGGACTACCACGATAATCAGGTATGCTACACCCGACAATACGATGCTCCTTCTGGATATTCTACCATTAGCTTAAACCCCTTCCAGTTTCATAGGTGCGTTGTATTCTGCTGACGTGATTCATGCCGAATACCACCGAGTCGCCGAGTCTTACTGGCAACTGCATTTCCGGCCCATCTTCTTTTGTGCTGAACGTTACAGTAACAAATCTGCGCTTCTGCCTCAATGCTACACCGCAGGTGGGACTGTATCAAGCTTCAACACTTGCGGTCGAAGCATCATCAAACCACCAAACAGAACAAGCGCCGTTGCAGCTGCAACCATGTACCTTGCCAGCTTCGGGCCGTCGCAGACCAGATTAAGCCACGCCAACATATCCGAGAGAACGAAAAGGTGGCTCGAAGAAAAAGAAGCGAACCTGGATCTGCTAGATAATCTGGTTTCTGTCCCCGCAACTCCCACTGCTACAGTTGCATAGGATAGCACAACATGAATATCTTCGCCTGCAAGTGCGTGCACATCTGGCTAGGCTTCACAAAAAAATCATGTCGATGTTAGTTACAATGCTGTGAAAGAAGCAAAGCAAGCAGGAAACACACCAACACTGGTATCAATGAAAACACAAAATCGCCAACACCTACATTCTGCCCATGGACCAGAACTCTGCACTGCCAAATTCCACATCCGGCATGGCGGTGGCAAGTACGAGCTGCAAGCAACGACTATCGGTGTTGTTGCCACCGTGGCACCAAACCTATACCAGGTCCTGCTACTGCCTACTGACTTCTGAGCTCCCACCTCCTACGGATTTCCTGCTATTCTCTGCATTTTGCTTGCTATGTGTCACGTCGTGCTTGCTACAGCCGCGGCTGCTACACGTCACAACCGCAAGACTGTTCGCGTTGCGGCTGGATTGGAGGAGCACCTTAAGCCTTAAGCACCATGGGCTAGGAAAACGGAGGGTTCAATGCCTCTTCGCTGCGTTGATCTCTACGGCTTCTTTACGGCTTTACGGTCCTTCACTCTACCAGCTGCTTTTCGGGCCAAAAAAGTCGCCAAAGGTGCTGCACCCTACTCCGTGACGATGCATCTACTTCCTCTTCAACGAGAGCTACTGCAGCTGCTTGAGGAGACAAGCGAAGACCTATCCAGACTCAAGAATCCTCCAGTAGATAGAGCTTACCACTTACCTGTCTACTTTCAGACCCCTGTAACCACAAGGGCTCACCTGTTTTCACAGCTTTCCGAGGCTGGCGTGGCAGGACATCTGCACAGTCTTACGTCTTCAGGTATCTGAGCTATCGGAGCCCTTCACATCGTAGCACTGTGCGATGCTCAAGACTCTCAAGACCATTTCAACCGAACACTCGCGAAGGTTATTGTCCACAGACGCAGCATTAACGCGGGCGCATCGATTCCGGGGTCGAGTGCAGACAAACTGCACCCGACCCTCAACCTGCACCTGCACCGCCCTAAACCCTCAACAGCCCTAAACCCCTAAATCCTAAACTCCACGCCGGAACTGCCCGGTGGCAGGAAGCTGGCGTAGACCTGGGAGCAATGTTTACCGTCCTCAAACCCTGGGCTCTTTTCTTCCGAGGAGTCTGCAGACTCCGCTTCGAACCTCTTTCAGTTAAGGGCGCTACAGACCTGAACCCACTGCATCCCCGGCACTTAACACCACCCCACACCAACAGATCGATACTGATTCAAGACTCATCCCAAGAAAAATGTGAGGGTAACAGCATTCACACCGCAACCTCCCCGAAGCCGCGGAAAATGCCACAGCCGAATGCCCGCATGCATGCATTACTGTTGAGCCCCTAACCCCCCCCCCCCAAACTGCCCAAACTGTTCTGACTTCGATCTTTGCCTAAGTGGCCTTGGCACGGGTTGACACGTCGCAGCTCGAGAGGGTGGAGGGCAGCCCCTGCCGGCGCAGCTTGTCTTCGGGCTTGGGCTTCAACATGCTTTAACCCTCTTTAGCAGAGCACCAGCTCATCCAGTTCGGGGCTCGACTCCCTGATTTTGCTCCACACGCCCAATCCGAGTTTCATGGGGTCCTCCAATTTAGTTTAATCAAGACCTCAGAACTAAGCCGTACACGCGCAGCATCACTTTGCATGACTTAAAGCCGACGCGGGCACCGCCACCTTGGAGCCACCGGTATCCGGTCCCTCATAGCGCATCTTGAACGCTTCCCCACCGCCCATCTCGCACATCTCCACCACCAGGTGGTGGGTGCCCGCCGAAAGGAACATGCTTTCACTTGACCTCTCGAGTTCACCGTGGCAGCCGTTGTTGTCGACGACCTTCTCGCCGTCCAGGTACAGCAGCGATCCGTCATCGGAGGCAGTGTAGAACTTGTAGTCGCCCGAGTTCGCGGTTGTGAGAAAGCCGCTGCACCGGAGACAGAAGTTGTCGCTTTGTCGAACATGGGGAAATCTTCCATTGTGCATGTAGATATTCGGCAGAACTTCGCTATGAGCAGGGGTCAGCAACGCAAGGCCCGGGACGTCGCACTGAGCCTGGCCGTAGTGGTAGTCGCACTCCAAGCCGTCCGCAAAGTCCTTGGCTTCATGTTTAAGGGCAGATCTTGGTATCATGACCTTGGAATTGGCAGTATCCGGTCCCTCATATCTCATCTTCAGGTTCTCGCCGCCACCCATCTCACACATGTCCACCACCAGCTGGTGGGTACCCGCGGAAAGGAACTTGTGCTCGCTTGACTTCTCTTGTTCGCCATGGCAGCCGTTGTTGTCGACGACCTTCTCACCGTTCAGGTACAGGAGGGAGCCGTCATCAGAGGCGGTGTAGAACTTGTAGTTGCCCGCATTCTGTGTGCTCAAATAGCCGCTGCACCTGATGCAGAAGTTGTCGCCTTGCTTGACATGGGGGAAATTGCCATTGTGCATGTAGATGTTCGGCAGAATGGCAGTGTGCTCAGCTGTCAAACCTCCGAGGTCGGGGACGTCGCACTGCGCCTGATGGTAGAAGTAGTCGCACTCCAAGCCCTCCGTCAAAGGTCGCTTGGCCTGGTGCTTGAGGGCGGACATTGGAATTGTGACCTTGGAGTTACCGGTATCTGGTCCCTCATAGCGCATCTTTAGGTTCTCACCACCACCCATCTCGCACATGTCCAACACCAGGTGATGCATACCTTGCGTTAGGTACTTGTGATGACTTGACCTCTCGTGTTCGCCATGGCAGCCGTTGTTGTCGACGACCTTCTCGCCGTTCAGGTACAGGAGGGAGCCGTCATCAGAGGCGGTGTAGAACTTGTAGTTGCCCGCATTCTGTGTGCTCAAATAGCCGCTGCACCTGATGCAGAAGTTGTCGCCTTGTGTAATGTGCGGGAAATTGCCGTTGTGCATGTCGATGTGTGGAAGAATTGCGTTGTGCGAGGGGGTCAGACCTCCAAGGTCCGGGACATGGCACTGAGCCTGACCGTAGAAGTAATCGCACTCCAGGCCGTCCGATGCTCGCAACACTTCGTGCTTGAGAACCGACGCAGGCACCGCGACCTTGGAGCCACCGGTATCCGGTCCCTCATATCTCATCTTCAGGTTCTCGCCGCCACCCATCTCGCACATCTCCACCACCAGGTGGTGGGTACCCGCCGAAAGGAACATGCTTTCACTTGACCTCTCTTGTTCACCGTGGCAACCGTTGTTGTCGACGACCTTCTCGCCGTTCAAGTACAGCAGCGATCCGTCATCGGAGGCAGTGTAGAACTTGTAGTCGCCCGGGCTCGAGGCGGTGAGAACGCCGCTGCACCTGATGCAGAAGTTGTCGCCTTGCTTGACATGGGGGAAATTGCCATTGTGCATGTAGATGTTCGGCAGAATTGCATTGTGTGTGTGGGGGTCAACACCAAAAGTTCAGGGACGTCGCACTGAGCCTGGCCGTAGTAGTAGTCGCAATCCAGGCCGTCCGCAAAGAAAGGCTTCACCTCGTGTTTGAGAGCGGATGTGGGTATCATCACCTTGGAGTTACCGGTATCTGGTCCCTCATATCGCATCTTGAACGCTTCCCCACCGCCCATCTCGCACATCTCCACCACCAGGCGATGGATACCTGGGCCAAGTTCCTTGTGCTCGCTTGACTTCTCGTGTTCGCCATGGCAGCCGTTGTTGTCGACGACCTTCTCGCCGTTCAGGTACAGCAGAGAGCCGTCATCAGAGGCGGTGTAGAACTTGTAGTTGCCGGCATTCTGTGTGCTCAAATAGCCGCTGCACCTGATGCAGAAGTTATTGCCTTGCTTGATGTGAGGGAAATTGCCGTTGTGCATGTAGATGTTCGGCAGGACTGCACTGTGCGAGGGGGTCAGACCTCCAAGGTCCGGGACGTCGCACTGAGCCTGGTCGTAGAAGCAGTCGCACTCCAAGCCTTCTGCCAAGCGCGTGAGTTTGTGTTTAAGAGCAGACGCAGGCACCGTGACCTTGGAGTTGCCGGTATCTGGCCCCTCATAGCGCATCTTGAAGGCCTCGCCACCACCCATCTCGCACATCTCTACTACCAGCTGGTGGGTACCCGCCGAAAGGAACGTGTCCCCGCTTGACTTCTCGTGCTCGCCATGGCAGCCGTTGTTGTCGACGACCTTAGCCCCGTTCAGGTACAGGAGGGAGCCGTCATCAGAGGCGGTGTAGAACTTGTAGTTGCCCGACTTCTTCGTGCTCAGATACCCCTTGCACTGGAGGCAGAAGTTGTTGCTTTGCTTGACATGGGGGAAATTGCCATTGTGCATGTAGATATTCGGCAGGATCTCACGGTGGGCGGGTGTCAGGGACGCGAGGTCCGGCACATTGCACTGAGCCTGGTCGTAGAAGTAGTCGCACTCCAAGCCGTGCTCAAGTTCGGACGCAGATGGGGCAACTATGGCAAGTGTCGTAGTCGTTGTGGTGGTTGTGGTGGTTCTTGTAGAAGTTGAAGTTGTGGTGGAGGTGGTTGTGGTTGTTGAAGTGGTGGTTGTTGACGTGGTGGTTGACGTCGTGGTGGTTGAGGTCGTGGTTGTGG
Organism: Symbiodinium sp. clade A Y106; assembly: GCA_003297005.1. Taxonomy (NCBI): domain Eukaryota; class Dinophyceae; order Suessiales; family Symbiodiniaceae; genus Symbiodinium; species Symbiodinium sp. clade A. The sequence continues at coordinate 6,448 of BGNK01007439.1, forward strand.
TACTGGTGGTCGTGTAGCAAGCAATGCCCATGCTCAGGCACCTCCCGTCCACCCAGGCACACTGCATGTGGCTAAGCCCGTCGGTCACGAAGTAGCTTTCGCAATCCGCTTCCTGCAGATGCGAGCACGAGAAGCTGCCCTCCACGTGGCTCCCCTGGCACTCCACAAGCGGCTCTTCAGCCTGAACAGGGCGCTGCTTGCCGGAGGCGACCGGAGGTGAGTTCACGTCGAAGGACCAGCCTTCCTTCGAATCCTCCGCTTTGTTCGCCTTGGCCTTGCTCTTCGTCTCTTGGACATCCCCACGCGAGAAGTCCTTCAGCGCGGCGATGGCCCGGGCGCGACTCTCCAAGGACACGAGCTCGTCGGGCATCGCCATGAGAATCAAGGCAAACTGGTCCGCGATGTTCACCAGGGGGATGACCTTTTCCGGGCTCTGATAGTGGGGCCCAAAGCCCATCTGCAACCCAAGCTGAAGCCAGTTGCCCGACAGCAGGCCCTTGACTTCGAAGTTAACGGTGCCGGAGTTCTTGAAGCTGAAAAGCTTAAACGTCTCCTGGCCCTCATCGCTTTGGCGGATCGCCTCCTCCGCCGCCCTTCCCTGGGACTTGGAAGTGGTGTTCACGCCCAGGTCCTGGCCGTACTCCACGGAGGCCAGGTATAGGTCGTCCTCCTCCGTCTTCCAGTACAGGGAGTTCTGCACCTTCTCTTCCTCACTGCGGAGGCTGCGGTTGCTTTCCAGGAGAGCGGATCGCTTGATGGAGGCAATGCCGGTTCCACTCTCTCCATCTGTCCCAGACACGGCGAAGTGGCTCTTGGCGGTTTGGTGGCCTCCGTTGATGTTCGAAGCCGTGAAGTGCGTGTCCTCGCCGAAGCGCTTGGAGAGGCGCAGCGTCCGGCTGAAGAGGAGGATGCCGTTGGACTTGATCTCGGAGCGCAGGACGCTCAAGTCGAGGCCACCCGGCTGAGTCTTGGGCCAGCAGACCTGGGTGTCCACTTCAGCCAACGGACCCGGTAGCAAGTCGAACTGGATGCCGCCCACGAAAGCGACCACAGGCTGCATGTTCAACTGGAAGGTCACCGTGACACACTTCTCAATCTGCACGTCCGAGGTGTAGAAAGAATAGCCTTGCCACTTGTCCCAGTTGTCCTTCATCCACTTGTTGCTGCAGGGCACCGCCCAAGGCTCCAGCTTCACAAAGTCGTCCTCGCTTGCAGCCTGCCAATCCTCCTTAGTCGCTTGGTTGTTGCTCCCCGTCTTGTTCCTGGGCGCAAAGGCCAGGCAGGAGCCCGTCGACACCTCCCTGCCGTCGAACTGAGTGACCAAGGTGCGGATTTCGGGACCGTAGTCGCTAAAGCTCCAACTCACCGCGGCCGGGGGCTTGTCGTCGTCATCATCGTCCCGCTCCTGCAAGAGAGCCGCGTTTGTCGGGGCGCGCTGCGAGTGCTTGCTGATGATGAAGTTGGGCGTTTGATGGTGCACCACGGCCGGCGCACCAGCTTTTGGAAACTCACTTGTGGCGGCCGCCTGCAGCAGCGACTGCCCGCCCTTCATGGTTTGGGTAGCCACGGCCGCGGCCACCTTCGCAAACGTCCCGACGAACTCGGCGAAGATGTCCCCCAGGCGGTTCAAGAAGTTCAGGGGAGGATTACTTGCGATGATCTTGAAGCCCAGGCACTTCACTAGGTCGCTTTGCTGGGAGTCGGAACAATCCATGAGTGCATTGCCCAAGGTAAGCATATTTTGGATGGAATTCGGCTGGCCACCTCCGAGAAGCTGCATTGGCCCAGGCATGAGCCCCATAATGTTGCCACTGGCAATCTGATTCAATCGTCCGGGTAGCAGCCCCATGATGTTGCCACTGGCAATCTGGTTCAGTTGCCCCGGCAAGAGCCCCATGATGTTGCCATCGGCAATCTTGCTCAACTGTCCCGGTAAGAGACCCATGATGTTGCCATCGGCAATCTTATTCAACTGTCCCGGTAAGAGACCCATGATGTCACCACTGGCAACTTTCTTCAAGGGGTCCGGCAGGAAGTCCAGTGGGGGACTGAACTTTGCAAGCGATCGGGCAAGGCACTTTGTCACCTCAACGTGGTTGTGATTTCCCTTGCAGCTGTGCCACAACTCCCAGCCAAGGTGGAAAAGAATTCTCAGCTGATCGGGCAAAAGGTCAAAGACTTTGCCATTAGCAACCTTCTGAACCGGGTCCGGCAGGAAGTCCAACAATTTCCCTACCTTCGTAAGCGAGCTGGCAAGGCACCTCGTGACGGCTTCGTGGTTGTGGCTTCCCTTGCAGCTGCTGGTCAATTCCCAGCCAAGGTGGAAGAGAATCTTCAGCTGACTAGGCAGAAGGTCTAAGATTTTGTTATCGGCAACTTTCTTCAGCTGATCAGGCAGAAGACCCATGATGTCACCACTGGCAACTTTCTTCAACCGGTCGGGCAAGAAGTCCACTGGTGGGCTGAACTTCGCAAGCGATCTGGCAAGACACTTGGTCACCTCAATGTGGTTGTGCGTGTGGCAGGTGTTCTGCAGCTCCCATCCGATGTGGAAAAGTATCCTCATCTGCGAGGGAAGCAGATCCAATGGAGGACTGACTCTTGCAAGCGATCTGGCAAGGCACTTGGTCACCTCAATGTGGTTGTGTGTTCCCCTGCAGGTGTTCACCAGTTCCCATCCCAAGTGGAAAAGAATTTGAAACTGGCTCGGCAAACCAATCCTGTGCTCGCCGAAGTTGAGTCCGAACAAGGGGGTGTCCTGCCCCATCAGGCTGATCTTGCAGCGGAGATCCCCGAAATAGATTTTGAGCTCATGAGAGTTGAACGTTCTTATCGAAGGCGCAGCACTGTTGGGGCAGCTGGCCCCGAAGTTCGAGAAGCCTTGGCTCAGAATCGCGACGGCCTGTTCCACGGTCGAGATTGCGTTGTTCCTCAACCATTCAGCCTCACGGACAAACACATCACTGCATCAGCAAAGCAACAGTGTACTGTCAAAAAGCTGTGCAGAGAGATCAGACTCCCTGCCTTATCTGTAGCAGCGTTGTATCCATCCTTCAAGGTGTCAATGGGGCTCTTCGCGGCGTTTACCGCCGCATTTCCCGCATCGCGACCCGAGTCAACGATAACATTGGGAAACCTCCTTCTCCGGTGCTTCCAGAATCCCTTAGCTGTCGGCAACAAGGAAAAGGGACAGAACATGATAACAATGGCAGCAAGAAGCCTAACCACTAGCACAGCTGGCAGCAAAAACCACCACAGCGAATGGGACCAGCCACAGACTCGCGATCGGACGACGACTCCTTCGACTCCCCACTTTCGGCTGCGGTGGCGACCCCCTCTTCATGATGAAGGATGCCTGAGTTGCCCCAATCGAGCATGCTCTTCGACTGTGCGAAATGCTAAGTTCTCCAGCCAAGTCACCTCTCTCTCGCTGACGGTTGTGCTTGAGAAACACTCGTTTGACGACATCCTGGGCTTCCTGCAGTCGTGTTTGTGCATCTTTCTGCTCCATCTCCAGCAAGGCCCCGCCGTCTTGCGGCTCGTGGTTGCCAATCTGGGCCTTGAGGGAATCGATCTGGCTTTGCTGCGAGTCGAACTTCTTCCGATACGATATCAGCTCGGCCTGCTGCATCTCAGCAACCGCCTCGAGCTGCGCGACCTTCACAAGAAGGAACTCCAAGTTCTTGGCCAGCTGGCCGAATCCCTCGCTGGGATCACTTGCGTTCTCCGTCATGGGGTTTGACATGTTGTTGATCTCCTCCATGTCCTGTCTCAAGTCGTCAGAAACGACCTCCTCCACAATTTCGCGGACGGTCGGATTCTCGGAGTCAGTCACCGGGATGGGAGACCCCGACAGCTTGAAGGAAGACGATGTGGACCAACAGAGAACCCAAGACAAGACCGTAAGGGCTCTGAATGAGCCAAGGGCTCTCAAGGAGCCAAGCTTCATTGACGTCAGCATCTCAACAGGAAGCTGACCGAGATCTCCGGAACTGGTTCAGCTCCACCGCCAGGATGCTAGCTACACGGAATCAGAAGCTGCCTGAGCTTCACTAAGGGAAAACAGGTGGAAGAAAAGCTCGACGCAAGATGGCCGCATGAGTACAATGCCGCCCGATGGCAGTTTATCAGACCATGTCGGGCAGCCGCTGAAGCAGAAGCAACTTGACTACAATATCCCGTGCCCTTCCTGTCTGGTCTGCGCCAGCTAAGATGGAACTCGCATTGTCATCATTCATCTTCTTCAACCCTACTGACACGAACAAGCCAGCATGAATCATGAATAGTCACGGTCCCCAAACCTTAAGCATTGTACCCTTAACCCTATACCTAAACCCTAAACCCTAAACCCTAAACCCTATACCTAAACCCTAAACCCTAAACCCTTATACCTAAACCCTCAACCCTCAACCTGGTATGGAAACCCTTTAGCAACCCCGAGCTCCAAACCCCAAACACCTTGCAAACCCTGGATTCCGTCCTATCAGGGGCCTCCATAATTACAATAGGTTTGAGGTATATGATACGATGATTACAACAAAGAACGCCCCCAAAATAATGTTCGTAATTAGTTCGGCCCGATTATACAACATAGTTCCATAGTTTACATAATAGTATAGTATAGTATAGTATAGTATAGTATAGTATAGTATATTATTCGTAAAGTATATCATGTAATTAAGTATTTAAGCCCGGTTCTTAGCCTAAGGCACATTGAAGGCCGGTAGCCCTGCGGCGGGTGCCCCCGCCTCTCCGCTGGCGGCAGGGGCGGCCTGGACACCAGGCCTGCCGGTGTCTCTTTGGGGTTTAAGGTCTTAGCGTTTACGATTTAGGGGTTTAGGGTTTGGGGATTGGAGTGGTTTTGGGGTTTTGGGGTTTTGGGGTTTAGGGATTAGGGTGAAGGGATTTCGGAGTTCGGGTTTAGACTATCGGGTTCACGAGTCTACGGCTCAGGGTTGAGAGTTTAGGGTTGAGGGTTTACGGCTTTAGGCTTTACGGTCTAGAAGGCCACATTGTGCTATACCCTAAACCCCCAAAACAGTGCTAATAATTAATTAGGCCCCTATAGGTCTCATACCACTCTACTATACTTATAAAAAGGAACCGCCACAATAGTATTAGCAGTTAGTGCAGCCCCTATAGAAGGAAGCTCGAGGTCTGCCGGCGTCGACTGCCTCCGCTCGGGCATCGAAAGGTCCTGCGCGCAAAGGGCGTGCTTTGGCACGGGCTGAGGAGCTTAGGGTATAGGATGTGGGGAACCACAAGGCTCAAAGGCCTGTCAGAGTACCATCAGGGTTAGGATTCGGGCCTGATTAGGGTTTCCGGGCCCCTAGATGCCCAACGATCTTTCGTTGAGGGCTGGTGCCGCATACATGCAGAGAGGGGACGGAGAGACGCGAAGATAGGCATGTATGTTGCACCCCGAATGCATTGCCCGGCAGTGTAATATCATGCGTGCAAGACCATACCGCCGCATGTGAGAGTCTGCATAGAACACGGCCAAACCAGAGATCACTCATAAGACTGTCCTAAACCGTAAACCCTGACTCCTCAACCCCAAACTTTCAAACTCTGAACCCTAAAACCTGAACCCTAAACTCGGAAACCTAAACCCAACGCGAGGCACTTCAGACGTCGCTTGCTGTTGCCAGAAGGCCACCAAACCGCCAGGTGACCCTCAAACCCTGAACACCCCAACCACTCCCAACCACCTCCAATCCTAAAACCGTTAAACCTGAAGCTCTATCCCCGAAAACCCAACCCAAAACCTGGAATTGCCGGGTATCCACCAAAACAGAAACCCTACAGAAAGTTTGTTCGTGGCTTCAGCTCTCCGAGACGAAACTGTACGACACAGTCGGTACTTTAGGAGTTCACCAAAGTCGCTGAGAATTTGAAAACAGGGTTTTGAGGGTCTAGACCATGATGTTTCCAATGTCATTGCTCGCTTCGAAAGCACGCCCAACATGAATTCGTTAGGGTTCGTTACTCTATCTCTTCGAAGTCTGAAGGCCCCATAACAAAGAATATACAAAGATTACATATCAGATTATATATGATATTATGCATCTTACTATCTTATTGTACTCGTTAGTTTCCGAGGGACCTCTAGGGAACCCCAGGACCTCTGGGCCTCTCACACAGCACAACGCACAGAGTGGACACGCCACACCTTTTACTCCACTGTTCTTCAGCGGTTCGAGTCTTGAGCCAAACCCGGCACGGCTTGAGGCTTCAGTACACAGCTCCCTGGACTTGAAACACTTCACAGCTGGTGAGCACTAANAACCCGGCACGGCTTGAGGCTTCAGTACACAGCTCCCTGGACTTGAAACACTTCACAGCTGGTGAGCACTAACAGCGAACTTGGGCTTCAGCTCTCTAAACACTAGAACTGGCTCCTGACCTCTTAGGTATCCCGCTGTGGCTCTGGCGAAAGCGAACAGGCTTGAGTCACTTTACAAACACTCCAAGCGTCCACAAAGCTCACTCCGAGGTTCGGGCGGTACGACCGAAAGGCGGACCGACCGACCGACCAACCGACCAACAAAAAGGGGTTTCGAAAACATGCAGAATGGTTTCGATCCATGCTTTCACCATGCCAGAAGAAATCGCACTCACATGACATGCAAAACAAGGCTGTGCAAAACTTTCCAAAGCAAGTTCAAGTGCT